>APFE030575096.1:120692-168190 GCA_000404065.3 Pinus taeda
GTAGATGGCAATTTCTAATCCTATTTGATTGCTTGCACTAGATTAATAGATTTAGTGTAAATGTTGATTTTTAATGATATTTGATTTCTTGCACTAGATGCATTGATTTCAATGTAGATGATTTCTAATCCGATTTGATTGCTTGCACTAAATGCATGGATTTTAGTGTAGATGGTGATTTCTAATCCTATTTGATTGCTTGCATTAGATGCGTTGGTTTCAATGTAGATGTTGATTTCTAATTATATTTGATTGCTTGCACTAGATACATTGATTTCAATGTAAATGATTTCTAATCCTATTTGATTGCTTTCACTAAATGCATTGATTTCAGTGTAGATGGTAATTTCTAATCCTATTTGATTGCTTGCACTAAATGCATTGATTCTAGTGTAGATGTTGGTTTCTAATCCTATTTTCTTATTTGCACTAGATGCATTGATTTGAGTGTAGATGTTGATTTCCAATCTTATTTGATTGTTTGCATTAGATGTATTGATTTAGAGTAGAAGTTGTTTTCTAATATTATTTGATTGCTTGCATTAGATGCTTTGATTTTAGTGTAGATGTTGATTTATGATTTGATGTAATTGGATGTATGATGTTACATTAATTTTAAAGTGATTGGATTAAAAATGTGCATTGATTTCAGTGTAAGCACAAAAAGTTATTGGTAATGTACATTGATTTTTGTGTTATTGTAATTCAACATATTAATATTGGAGAGCAAGAGAGATTAGGTATGTTGTTTACTACAAAAACTCAAGTTAAAGACTTGAATGGTTTACGATTTCAACTCTCCTTTTCATATAATCAATATGAAAAGATGACAAAACTAACAAGGGTGACGATAAGAATAGTAGAAGAAAATAGTTTGAGGTAGATCAAAATAAAGACTATTTGTAATTAACTACATTCTTATTATTCACATTTTATATCATTCAACACTATTACATTGTCACTTTACATTCAAAATTTTTATATCATCATTAAAGTTATTAACAATATTTATCATCTCAACAAATTGAGGTAACTAAGCAAATTTAAATTAAAATAATCTCAGAAATATTTAGCATATTTAAAATGATTATATTAATATTAGATGTATTTAGATATTATTGATAAAATTAATCATATCTTCGATAGATTTCCTTGGTCGCACATGACTGAAACCAACCTAGATCCATCCTAACTTCGGATCTATCAAGTGCCGAGAGGTATGAAATCTCTCGAGATGCAAACCTTTCCTCAAAATTTGCACTCTAAAAAGAGGTTTGCACCTCAAGAGATTTGATCCATCTCAGAACTTGATAGATCTGAAGTTAAGATGAATCTAGGATGTTCTTAGCCAAGTTAGAAAATATATTAGTTGGTATGATAAATTCTTCACCCTATGTTCCTTTAAAAACAATATGAATCATTGCCCACCATATTTTAATCATCATCCCATTGATCTTATAAATGAATGTGTAATTGAAGAAATTATATGTTTTGGGATATTTGGGAGAGGTGGGCTTGCTTTCCATTTTATTTAGTTAAAAATCTATTGTATATTTTATATTCTATAGTAAAATAAACATAAATCTATGAAGTAGGAACTATTTAGTTTATAGAGGGTTTATTTTTCAGTTGGTCTGAGGTTCAAACCTTATGGGGAGAGGTTGAGGGTGGAAGTCATCTATGGAGAAATGAACTATTCCAATGGGCATAAAATCGTGGAGAAAACATCCTACTAATGGGGAGATCATTCTTCGTTAGAGCTATCCTTAGGATTTACTTAGATGGTTAAAAAAGGATAAGTAAAATAAATAAAATAAATTTACATGAGTACAACTTTTAGTGTGGTTAACATAAATTTTCTTGTAAGTGACACTTGTAATATGGATCTTGGGTCGATGAAATACTTACATTGTTGGGAGAGCTTTCTCATTGAACTGTACTTCATAGTTACCTTAATATCTTTTCCCCAAGGAAAAATTGTAAATTTCATTATGTTAAATATTGAAAATTACATATGTAGATGTTGCATATAGCACATATGTCAAAATTGGTGGCCTAGCCAAAACTGTAAAGAGTCTACAAAAAACCATAAAAAGGTACTATGATACTGATATACAAAACAAAAATATAGGTATATAGGTCTATAAATCGACACAAAAAAAGAAAAATAACTGCTATGAAATATCCATCGAAGATTTGTGTACCATCAGGGCATAGGAGCACCCTGTGGATGATGTTCCATAAAAGGCCTGTGATAACACTAGTAAAAGTCATGTCCATGATATTCCTGTATCAACTAACTACTAAGAGTTTATTGCGCTGCTTCCTTGGAAAGGTTTTCAGAAAGCTGGTTCCTCTCCATGTAGATGTGTCGATAATAAATATAGTCAAATCAAGATTTAATAGCATAGATTTCTTCCAATAAATTTATGGGTGTGTGCACGTGACATTCAACTTGTAGATTGAACCAATTGATAACAAGTTTGGAATCGCCAAATATCTTAAGTTGTCAGCATCCCTTATCAAAAGCAAAAATAAGGAGGAGACTGAGGTTGTTGAGTTCAAAATAGTTATTTGTGCCTCTCCCTAAACCCATACTCATTTTGAAATAATGGTCGTCTTTGAGATAGAAGATGGCCTCACAACCACAACCTTGTTGTTGAGCTGAACCATCAAAATAAGCCTAGGGTATAGATTTATCAATGGTTTCAATAGAAATATTCATGGAGAAGAAATAGTTACCTTAATATCTATTTCACATATATTTTTAGATAAATGGTATTTTTGCAATGAGTACATTGTTAAAGGTTGAAGTTTTTTAGGTAGTGTTACAATTTATCATTGCAGTTTGGACTACATTGTGGGAGAAGATGGACACTAGGTTAAAGAGGTCTACAACATTCCATCCTCAAACAAATGGGTAGACATAAGTAGTCAATAGGAGTTTGGTGTAGCTTTTGTGGAGTTACAATTAAAAATATCCAAAGTTCTAAGAAGAAAATATGGTATATATACAACACTCTTATAATGGATCATTCCATATTTCTACTGGTAAGTCCCCATTGGAAACTTGTTTTGGATATTTTCCACCTTCACCTTTGGATATTGCAAATGGGAAACAAGGAGTGAGGGAATATATTATAAGGAATTCCTTAAGAAGAGAAAGATTTGTACAAAATATTAGGCAAATCCATATACACGTACAAGAGACAATGTAGAAGTCACAGGAAAAATATAAGGCCCAATATGATTAACATAGAACAAAGAAGTCCTTCAAGGTGGGGGATAGAGTATGGTTATAGTTGAACAAGGAGCGACTACAAGGCCTTGTTAAGAAAATCAAGGCTTTGCGATATGGTCCCTTTGAGATACTAGAAAAGGTGAGAGATAATTCCTACAAACTTAATCTACCCCCATACATGTGCATTTAATTAGTGGTAAATGTGAAGAATCTGAAACTCTACAAGTCTTCCATGCTAAATCACGAAGAGGAAAAAGGCCTACCTTTTTTAGAGGATTTGGAACTAGATACTTAAGCAAAGTTGACAAAATATGCAATTTTGTAGAAGAGGTCCAAAACTATGAGAAAAGGGTAACATGACCTTTGGAAGGTCGGTTTGAAAAGACAACTTCCATGCCAGGGTAAATGGTACACCTGAGAGAAGGTGGAGGAATATTTTCCTCACCTCATTTAGTGGAAGATTTTGGGGACCAAAAGCCTCCCAAAATGGGTAGGCATGATCCAGATTGGATCATTATATTGTTTTTCATTGAATTTTAAAGTGCACAAAGTGAAGGAATCAACTCACATGACCATTTTTACAAGGGAACCGAGTTTGGAAAATTGGGGTCTGAAACCTTTTGCGAGCAATTGTGTAAATTCCTTGTAGATTCAAATTTCTAACTATAATTTGCTAAAACAATAGACTTGAATCTACTCTACTCATCAGTGGAAAAATTAAACGACTTTGAAGTCACAAAGCATACAAGAGAAAGAATTCAATCAACAAATTACACAATGATTTCCTGGGGAAATCCATAGATAAAAACACTTACTATCTGTATATTGCATTAGTCAGAAAATATGAGAAGATTACAATGCTTTTCTCAAGCCTAAGCAACCTCTGCACTATATCTATCTGTCTCACAACTTCCTAGATAAGATCGAGTCAATACTTAACCAAATGTTGGCTTTCTTGAGTCCCTATTTTGTTGCATTGTTTCCCTGGGAATTAGGCCCCTATTAATTGGGGAAATTCCTCAATTGAATTGCGCAATCCTCATAGGCCTTCCTCTGATCACATGCACCAATTGTACAATTTAGATGATTATATAACTAATAGTACACTTCCACTGAACTCCAATCTCAATAGTGTAACTCTCAGATTTGACATGCATGATTTATTTATGAGTGAATCATTAGTTAACTGGTTTGTTGACACCTTATCTTTGGGATTAATTAAATCCATGTAAATATTGTAAATAAGAAAAATAAAGGGAATTGGAAGATGAAGAGACATTGGGAGATGAAACCCAATAGTGTCCCTCTCCATGTATATGTTCATGTTCCATGTTAATGAAAAAACAAAATTCAATCATGGAGTTACCTTCTGTGAAACTCACAATATTCACACTATTTCAGCCCCTCCATCAAAGCCCATGACCATCCAAAACCAATTCACATAGACAATATAGCAATTACAATGCAGAGACAATCTACCATTCAACTATGCCAACAACACATAGATTTTTCTTAATACACACATAGGTAGATCGAATATAAGAAGAAGTGTTTCTAGCTACTAAGGCAGAGAATCCACAGGGCTAGAAAGTAGAGGGAAAGTCATTAGACTGTGAGAGGAGTTACAAAGAAGAAAAGGGTATGTCACCATGAACAATATATAAGAATGTCCATGGAGTTCAATGCATTTCAATGCACGACATTCAATGCACAGTCCAACATCCAGTGTACACAACAAAATGACAGGGAAAGCATTCAATATTAAGCAAACACAACAAACTCAAGCCTTCACGGCTTGGCACAATCAGGTTCAAATTGCCTAGTCTTCCAGACTTTCTTCCACATGATGTTCTATATCTCCCAGAGATGAGGATAAAATTGTTGTATTTGGTCCACTTTTGTTAGCAAGGACACTCCATTCATATATTTGATGGCAAGGTTGAGGTTAGAAAAGAATTAGATCACTCACTTATCATGACGGGGATAGAACAAGAAATACTTTTGAAGATGCAAGGAACCTCTGCTCATGCACATAATTTCTCATACAATTCTCACTATGATGAAGGTACATTTCCATCAAGTCTTTTATGACATGCTATATTTGGACACTTGAGCTATGACAGCCTTTGTTTGTTGAAGAAAATGGTGTTATTGGTTTGCCTACAATTCCCGGGAAACTTAAGCAATGTTATGCATGTGTCTTAGGAAAGCACAACAAACAACCCTTTAATGGTTCTATTCCAAAGTACATAGGAAACTTGAAATCATTCATTTTGATTTATGTGTCCCAATGCCTGATCCTTCTAAAAATGGTAATAGATATATGATGACATTTATTGACAACTACACCAGAATGTGTCGGGTTTATTTATTGAATAACAAATTCGAAGCTTTTGAAACATTCAAGAACTTTAATGCATGGATTAAAAATGATGCACAATCTCATGTTGGCTCTATTCACACTAATAATGGAAAAGAACACTTCAAATGAATTTGAAAACTATCTTCGCCATCATGGGATCAAACATCAAATAAATGTTCCTTATAATCCCCAACAGAACATAGTAGCTAAAAGAATGAGTAGGGCAATCTTAAATATGGTACGTTCCATGATGTTTTTCAAGAATATTAAACTGATGTTTTGGGCTGATGCAATTCTATGTGTTGTGTATATAAAGAATAGGTGTCCATCTAATGCTATAAAAAATAAGACTCCCTATGAAATGTGGTATGATCACATTCCTTCAGTGAGGCATCTTAGGGTTTTTGGTTCCTCCTGTTATGCCTTGATACCTAAGGAATAAAGAAACAAACTTGGTGCAAGGAGTCACAAGTGTGTCTTCTTGGGGTACTCAAATACCTCCAAAGCATACCATCTATATGATGAAGTCAATAATAAGTTCATAATATCTAGAGATGCGATCTTTCTTGAATCTTCCAAGGATGACAATGTTGTTGAACGGCATCTTGATCACTTGGATAGATTCAGACATGAAAAGTATTTTCAAGAATTTGATTAGTGAGATTCCACATCTTGAAGGGGGGATTCCTATACTGGATTAATATGTGGAATATTCTTCTGAAGTACTCTCTCCCTCACATGAAGCTCCAGCTATTGATGACACTTTGAGTGATGTGGTTGAAAAAATTGGGAGACTAAATCTTGATTAAACCCCAAATTAGTCAACTAAGCAGTCTGGTCCATCTCAGAAAGTTCCTCCAAAATGGTTGACAAAGATACTTGAAAGTGTTTGTCCCGATGAGGCTAGAAAGATAGGAACAAGAAACTCAACCAAACAAAATGGAGATGATGTAGACGATTCTTATTCACCTGTTGATATGGAAACTTATTATGATTTGTGAACTAAATTTGCCTACAAATTTTGAAGAAACTTCCTTCAAAGAAGTCACTTCTCATGATGAAAGGAAAGAAGCGATGAAAAAATAATATGATGCCTTGATAAAGAATGGCACCTAGAATCTGGTTGATCCTCCATTGGGAACCAAACCAATTGGATGCAAGTGGGTCTTAAAAAACAAGTATAAAGAATATGACTCACTTAACAAGCACAAAGCCAGGCTTGTGAAAAACGATTTTGTACAAAAGGAAGGGGTTGACTATGAGAAGAATTTTGCCCCACAACAAAATGGCCTACCATCCAGACACTCTTTTGTTGAAGAATCTCGAGGAATTATTGTGTAATTTGATTCTTCATTACTTGATAACAATTTGTGATGCACTTTGACAATTTATCTTCTTTTTCTTATTAGTGTGTGTGTTTCATCAAGCTGCTACCAAAACAAAATAACAAGAACAAAAAGTTTGGCTCTCTGCCAAGGACAAAACCTCTCCACTCTTGAGAGGAAAACCCTTTGTAATTTTTCTCTTATTGAAGCTTCTTATTTGAACAATTTCCAAACCCTAGACCCTTGACTAGGGTATCCTTGAAGCATAAGTCAAATCCTTCTTGTTTCTGCACTGTAACTTTCAGCACATAGACCTCTGTCTTCCAACACTTCATCCTTCTTCTACTGCTTGGCTAAGTTAGACTCTCTTCTTCTTAGAAGAAACCCTAGAAAATTGGGGCTTCTATACTTCGTTTTAGAGAGAACCTTCTTTGCTTTCATTAGGAGACCTTGTAGACCTAGTTACACATCAGAATAAGGCTTCTAGATGTGTAGTCTTCAATTGTTTTCAAATCTGCAAAATGTTTACTACTGAAGTCTTCGCACATGTGGACAAAAACCCTAAAATAATCCCCTCATCACAAAAACCCTAAAATAATCCCCTCATCTCCACTGTCTTTTCCTTCCTTCTTCATTGGGTGGGGAGGCCTTATAGCCATTGTTTATTAGCCCAAACAATGAAGAATACACAACTATGATTTCACTGCTATTATAGCTGTAGAATTTCCTTTACTTCCTTGAATGTGTGACTATGTATACCCTGGAAAACAATCCTTTAGAATTCAATGTTCTTCCTCCTTATGTTGCTTCCCTTGTAGACCCTTTACCTTGGTTTTCTTCGTCCTTCTGGTCCTCTTTATTTTTCGGATTTTAGAGCATGATTGATATCAAATGAGGAGTGGGCATCCTCTATAAATAGAGGTTTGTCCCCCTCTTCAGGCCGAATTGAATATCCATAGGCCGACTTGACAGTTTCGTCATAATTAATATTTTATTAATTATTTGGCTACTTGGAGACTTCGTTGATTCTAGGAGAGGATGTTATCAAACCAACTCACAAAATGATAGAAAAGCTAGATCAATGTCTTCAAAGTCAACCTCTTCAAAATCAACCTCTTCGAAGGGGCAACCTCCTTTACATTACACAAATGAACAATTCTTGGATGATACAAATGAAAAAACCTCCTTTCTATATATAGGAGTCTAAGGGGTCACAATATAATCAAAGGCGACATAACAATAATAATATAAGGGCACAAAAATAACAATAGTGGGCTTCTATGGGTTATAATAATAACAATATGGGGACAAAGGGGCACAACAATAACAATAAGGGCTACAATAACGATAGTAATGGGGGAATCACTAGTATTATAGGGACCTAACAGGTCCCTCTCCTTCAAAAAAGTGTTGTCCTCATTGTTTGATTAGTTTTGGATGCTTCCGTATAAAATTCTCATCCTCCCATGTGGAATCTTCAGTGGGTAAGTTCTTCCACTTGATGAGATACTCTGAAATTGATCGATTTCATAGCTGTCGAGTTCTTGTTTCTATGAATGCTTCAGGTTCCAATATGATTTTTCCTTCCTCATCAAGTTCTGGAAATATTGTTTGAAATGGGAGCTTTTCACTTATAACCTTCTTTAAGCATGAAACATGGAAAACTGGGCACACTTGGGAAGCTGCAGGAAGCTCCAATTTGTATGCCATAGTACCTATCTTTTGCAACACCTTGTAAGGACCATAATACTTTGGCGATAATTTATTATCCTTCTTAGCTTTCTTGGGGGACATTTGTTTATGTGGTTGTAGCTGTAGGAATCCCAATCACATACATCAAAACTTCTTTCGCTGCGATGTTGATCTGCTTGTTGTTTCATTCTATTATGCGCCAAAGTGAGGTTATCCTTTAAGAGTTGGAGAACTTGTTGTTGATGCTCGATGTGATCTTCCACTACTTGAATCTTAGAATTTTATCTTAAATATTATGTGATGGATGGTGGATGATATCCATAAAGTGCCATAAATGGGGTTATTTTTGCTGCAATATGGAAGGAAGTGTTATACCATCATTCAGCTAGACATAACCATTTGACCCATTCTGTTTGTTTATCAGATACAATGCAACAAATATATCCTTCCAAACATTTGTTTACTATCTTAGTTTGACCATCAAATTGAGGATGATAAGATGAGATATGAGCTAACTGAGTACCAAGAAAAGAAAATAATTATGTCCAAAAATTTCTAGTGAAAATGGGATCTCTGTAGCTTACAATAATCTTTGGGTTTCCATGTAGCTTTCGAATTGTTTCCATAAATGTAGTAGAAACTGTAATCGCTTTAAATGAATGAGATAATTCAGAAAAGTTTTCATACTTGGTAAGTATGTCAACTACCACCATGATAAAACTCTTTCTTTCGGACTTTGGCAAACCTGTGATAAAATCCATTGAAACGTCCTACCAACATTGGCTTGGAATGGATAGAGGTTGTAATAGACAAGGGGTCTTAATTGTTTCAACTTTAGTTTGTTGGCAAACCAAACATTCCACCACAAACTTTTGAATATCTGATTTAAGGCCATCCCAAAAAAATTCCTTCTTAACCGTATGGTAAGTTTTTTGAAATATTGAGTGCCCTCCTAATGGAGAGGTGTGCAATTCCATAAGAATATTTTGTTTGAGATGGAAATTATTACATAGGTATAAGCGATCTTTGTACCATAACGAATCATTTTTCTAGCTAAATGTAACAAATGTGCTGGGATCTTGTTGTAACTTTTGAACGAGTGCCCACACTTCTTCGTCATTCTTCCATTCATCCCTTGCTTTGTTTATCCAATTTGGTTGGATAATAGAAATGGTGCAAAGAAGTTCTTCCACATCCTCATCCTTTCTTGAGAGTGCATCTACCATAACATTTTTCTTCCCTTTTTTATAGATGATCTCAAAACCATAACACAATATCTTTGTGACCCATTTTTGCTGCTCTTCTAAAGATAATCTTTGTTCAAAAAATTATTTAAGAATATCATGATCCATTTTTACCTTGAAGTATCTTACCATTAGGTAGGGTCGTCATTTCTTAAGTGTATGTCATATTGCCAACATTTCCTTCTCATAAATAGCTTTGTGTAAATACTTTCCTTTGATTGGATGACTTTCGAAAGCAACAAGTCTTTCTTCTTGCAATAAAATAACACCAATTCCATTTTTTGAGGCATCACATTCCACAATAAAGGTTTTTGTGAAGTTCGGCATAGCTAAGACCGGTGCTTGGCACATTGCCTCTTTAAGATGTTCAAAGGCCTTCATTGCTTCAAGAGTCCATGAAAATGCATCTTTCTTCAATAATGTTGTTAGAGGTGCTGCTATTCTCCCATAATTCTTAATAGACTTGTGATAATACCTTGTCAACCCAATAAATACTTGCAGATGCTTTATGGATGTGGGGGTTTTCCATTCCTTAATGGTTTTAATTTTTCTAGGGTCTACCTTAACACCTTCATGAGATAAAAAATGATGCAAATATTCCACCTCTTGTACTCCAAAGAAACATTTGGAGCTTTTTGCATATAATTGTTTCTCCTCCAATAGCTTGAGCACCTTTTCATCATGTTGAACATGATCCTTCCAAGACTTGTTGTAGATTAGTATATCATCAAAAAATACTAACACAAATTTTCTAAGGGTTTGAAAATGGAATTCATCAAACCTTGAAATGTAGAAGGTGCATTGGTAAGGACAAAAGGCATGACCAAAAATTCATAATGATCCTCATGAGTTCTAAATGTTATTTTTGGAATGTCTTCAGTCTTCATTATGATTTGATGATATCCTGAATGAAGATCCAAATTGTGAAGTAAATTGATCCAAGCAATTCATCCAATAATTCATCAATGGCAGGAATGGGAAATTTATCTTTAATAGTGAGCTTGTTGAGCGCCCTATAATCCGGACACATGCACCATGATCCATCCTTCTTCTAAACCAATACTATTGAAGCATAGAAAGAACTTTGACTAGGCTGAATTATACCAGCCTCAAGCATTTCTGCAACCATACATTCAATTTCACTCTTTTGGGCAGAGGGATATTTGTAAGGCCTGATGTTTGGAGGAACACTTCCTAGAATCAAATGAATAGCATGACCATGATCACGAATATTTGAGAGGCATTTGGGAGTCTCAAATACCTTGGAATGATTGTCCAAGAATTTTTGGAAATCTGGAGAAATAGATGATTTCAATGTGGGAACCTCTAGCAAACATGATTGTGAAATTACGCCTCATTGTTCTTTCTTTAGAAGCTTTTTCATTCCATTAGTGCTGATTATATTTCCTGGTTTCCCTGGATAGCCCTTAATTCAACTTCCTTTCCTTCTAAAGAAAGTTTCATGAAAAGTTCTTGAAAATTAAAAGCTATTGTACCCAAGGATTGTAGCCATTGGACTTCTAGTACAAAATCAACATCACTCATTGGAATGGAAATCATTGGGCTATTCAATACATATTCTCTCATGGATAGCTTGATATTATGGCATTTTCCAAAGCAATTTATGGTTCCTCCACTTGCAACCATGACTTGACACTCTAGTGCTAGATATAGGAAGCAATTCAATTCCTTGGTTATCTTACAATGAATAAACATATGGGTACTACCTGAATCAATTAACATTATTACATTTTTCTTCTTGATATGTCCTTCTATCTTGATAGTTTGAGGAGTGGTAATTCTAGCCAATGCATTACAAGATATGGTCGGATTCATTTCTTTTTTCTCTAAGGTTTTTTCTTGGTGTATATCATCTTCTTTTGATGTTTCTTGTTCCTTTTCTTCCTCCTCTTCACAATCTATGTAAAATAATTTCTTCTCAACACACTTATGCCCTTTAGTGTATTTGCTATCACAACTTTAACAAAGCCCTTTTATTCTTTTTTCTTCCAATTTTTGTGGTGTAAACCTTGTAGGTTTTCAGAAGGCTAGGGACAAAAACACTTCCTTCTTTATAATTGTGAGTGGTAGGCTTCCTTGTTGCCATACTTTTTCTTTTCAACTTGAATGCCTTCTCCAATGAATCAGGTTCCCAAAGGTGAACCTCATGTTGGATGTTATCTTTTAAATTCCCTATGAACATATCAATCCTATGCTCCTATGGAATATATTTTACCCTTATATTAAATTTTCGGAAGTTCTCAATGTGCTCCATCATTGAACCCTTTTGTTTGAGATTTATCAATTGGTTAAAAAAAATGTTGGTTTTTGTATCCTCATAATGTGCTATCATTTCATTCATAAAAATTGTCCAAGTGACAATTTGTTTACGAGAGCAAAGCCATCGATACCATACAAAATGATTTGGTTCCAAATATAAAGTTCTAATGCATACCTTTTGTGTGTTTTACACATTATGGAGATCGAAATATTGCCCCATCTGTAGTATCCATGTTATGGGATCCTTGCCATAAAACTTCCTCATATCGATCTTTGGAACATGGTGGGTCTTCGATCCAATGTTAGAGCCTATGAAATCGCGATTGACATTTATTTTGTTCTCATCATGAGTTTCCTTTACTACCCTTTCGCCATTTGTAAGCATTTCTTGTAGAAACTTTGTCAAATTTGTCTTCAAATCTTCCATGTTTCCTTTAAGCTTTTCTTCTAAACCATCCATCTTAGCTTCCACACCTTTATTTAAACCATCCATCTTAGCTTCCATGCCATCCATCTTAGCTTCCACATCATTAATCTTATCTTCTACGCCTTTATTTAAACTATCCATCTTAGTTTCCACACGTTTTTTTAAACCATCTATCTTAGCTTCCATGCCATCCATCTTAGCTTCCACGTCTTTCTTTAAATCATCCATCTTAGCTTTTGTTATTTTTTTGTGAGAGTGAATTTGGTTGCACTTGGTCTCGTAATTTTGATATATCATGTTGCATTTCTTCCTCTTCTTCATGAGTAATGCTAGAGATTTGAGGTTGCTTACTAGGTGTTTCCATTTTCTTTCTTCAGGGCATCAATTAATGATAATCATGCTTCATTATTCCCTTTGAATTCCTTCAAACTAATTTTTCCAACCAAACTTATGCAAAAATAAAAAATAAAAACTACGCACCTTTTTTTACTTTTTAGGAGATCGATATTGTATTTGATGTATCTCTGAAATTTCAGATCTCCAAGGTATGAAATTGTGAATTTTGGTAGCCTTCTGAGTTCTTTTTCCAATGCCACAAGTCAGATTGAAATTGGATTCTCCATGAAAGTGTTATGCCCAATCTCCCAAGATGACCACATTATACACTTTTTAGTGGAGAGAACTTGTATGAAGTGCCACGTGTCATTGTTTCAACCTTCATATCTAAAAACGATGCACAAAAAACTACACTCTATCCTCTTTCTGTAACTTCTTACCAAATTTCAATATAATACTCATAGAGAAAGTTATGATGATTTTCCCAAGCTCACCTATTTTGGATGTAATTCGAGAGCCTGCAAAAACCCTAACTTCCTTGGATCATATCTTCGAAAATATAGTGAGACAAGAATTGAAATTCAGAACCAAGGATCATCAAGATTTCAGTTCAAATGTGTTTTTTTAGTTTTTGAAACGTTGCAGAAAAATGTTATAGTGAAAATTCTACAATGACCTGTTTTGGAGAAACGAAACCCTATAATCCAAAGCGTTGATACCAAATGTTATGAAACCAGCTCACAAAAAGATAGAAAAGATAGATCAACATCTAAGAAATCAGCCTCTTCGAGGGGGCAACCTCATTTACATTATACAAATGAACAATTATTGGATGATACAAATGACAAAACCTCCTTTCTATATATAGGAGTCTAAGGGGTCACGATATAATCAAAGATGACATAACAATAATAATATAAGGGCACAACAATAACAATAAGGGCTACAATGACAATAGTAATGGGGGAATCACTGGTATTATAGGGACCTAACAATTTGAGTACTTTGGGTAGGTGAGCCCAATTTCTAACCTGATTGTTGGAGAGGTAAAATGTTCTTGGGACAATGGAAGAAGGAGTAAGAGGCTCTTTTTATTTTCCTTATGACTAATCTTATATGATTTTTTGTGTCTGGACATTCTAAAATTGAGCCCATTCTTCTTGTCGCCTTTTCTTTTCAGCTTCTAAGGTCATCATCTCTATAATTGTTTTCTTTAGAAATTAATTTATAACAACCTCTATGACTTGATCAATTACTTCTTGTGGATCTTGAGAATCTTTCCATGTCATATTGTGCGGAGTAGTACTCTTCTAAGGTGGGGCCACAAGTGTTTTTCTAGATTTGGGTACCATAGACTTAAGGGTCTCCTAAATAGCTGGGACAACTTAGGATGAACTCCCAATTTATGATGATGTTTGTTCCAAATTCCCAGCTTGGAGGATGATAGGAAGAAATTTTCTCTCAATCTTGTGAAAGTTTAAGAAACCAATAAGTGACTCAGGGCGTTGTTGAATTCTTTGTAAAACTTCAGAATAAGAACTTTCTCTTTTGAAGATATCATCATGAGTTGACTCTTCATGAACATTCTTTTTTTGTGTTTCCTTGGGTATAATTCTCAAACAAAATTTTTAAAGGGTCACAACTTTTCAAACCTACATAAGCTAAGTTGATGAATTCAAGGACTACAACTTATTTCTTAGCGTGTTTGAAATTATCTAAAACATATGGGCCAAATTTGAGGGGAAAGGAAGGCCAATTTTTCTTGGAATAAGAATGCAAGTCGCTGGCGAGTTCTATTTATGGTAGTTTGATAGAAAATATCTCTACAAATAATCATATGAGGGCAATGAAAGCATGAGGGGGGTGGGGGGGGGGGAGGGAATAAATAACCATAAATACTTACATAAGAGAATTTTTCTTCAAAATACGAATCATGCACTTGTTTCTAACTTTTTTAGCTTCATGGGTAATTTTGGGTAGTCAGGCATTAAAACTTTTTCATAAAATGGGATAACACAAAATGGAAAATATGGTAAAAATAATCTTTGGCCTTGTCTTCCCATAAAAAGGAATGGTATATGTGTATAGGTTTGGCTAAATTTGGAGTCCAATGCCAACCCATTTTTGGGAAAGGAATGGAGAACTAGATAACATCTATGATATATGTTGACATATAAAAAGGAGGGGTTATGAATCTCTTTTGAATTTTTTGAAAGGCCTCAATGTGACTATAAATAATATCAGACAAGATATTGGCCCAATTAAAAACATAACCACTGAGGGTTTTGTGAATAAGGGTAACCTAGTCTAATTTGAAATGTGTGGGGTCTTTCTCCCCAAACAGTCCGCATAACAGGTTAAAAACATACACAAGACTTAAGTTACAAGGAGAAATTGGGTATTCCTTGGAACTTTCTTCCTTAAATTAATTTTCATTATATCTCTAGTCCTTAATGAATTGGACCAATGACAAGGCAAATTGAACACATTCTTCATCATGAAATTTCTCATGAAAAGTGTTATTATAAGCAATTTTGGGCTTAGGAAGTTTATACATTACTTGTAAATTGTTTGGCCTAAAATACCCAATAATGACCCCTTTTTGATTGCATATGCTTTATATGGGGAAATTCACATGGTTCATCAACCATCTAATCATACCAGTGTAAGAAATTAGCTTAAGACATGCTACTATTTTATGAAGATAGGATTTGGTAATGGTGTGGAGAGTGTTTTTTTCTACAACAACCTCATTTTGAGTCTCCTCTGACTTTGACTTACTTTCCTCAAGCAATTTATAGATTTTGAATTAGAAACTACTACCTGTGTCCAATTTGTAGGCTGTATTTAAGAAGATTCCAAAGTTTCAGTATTTATATCAAAATCCTCCTTTTTCCATGGCTGGGATGGTTGTGGAACAAGCTTCTACAAATTTTTCCATTACTCCCCATTCTATGAGAATTGTATGAGTGAGATTCTTGATTACTATGCTTACAAATGAAAATAGAATCAATGAATTTTCATTTGAGGGAACTATAACATCTTTGAGAAGCATAGTTTACTTGTAAAGCTACAAAAAATCAGTTAATTAGAGAGTGATTGCAGTTGGTGCGTGAATCTCATTGTAATGGATTCTGAGTCATGTCACATTTAAACCATGAAAATGCTATGAAACTTTGGCACATAATCATTTGGTAATATTATCTTAAAACTACTTATTAATTTGTGTTATTCCTATTTAATCCTTAATTAACCCTAATCATTAGCTATCAAGTATCAGGTGTATGGTAGAGTTAATAGTTAAGTGAGTTTTAAGTCCTAAGGTATGATATTGAGATGTTGAGCATTTGGTGGGCCTAGATGAAAGCCTTCAAATGGAGAATTTGAGTTCCAAGATCTGATTGACGTGGCAAGGGAGATCAAATGGTATCGTGGGTGACATGGCAAGGGAGATGATGTGGTCTCACAAGTGATGTGGTAATTCCATGTGGGCACCAAATTTCATGTGGAAATGGTCATATTATGATGATGAATTGGTGAAAATTGAAGGACATGGGTCACACGATGTGACTGGGATGCTATTGTTTTTGTGATACATCAACTGAATCCTAGGTTTGTGGATAGGGGAATGGTCATGGTGGAATAAGCTTTCTTGCATTTTAAGCTTTTACTCAGGCTGATGTGAAGGATGGCCAATATTCACATCAAGATTTCGCGAGATTTAGGAGCATAGAGACGATATCTCTCCTGAGATCTGAAATTAGAACAAGGAATTAAGAATCATGTGACAGAACAAGGGGTGGCTCACAGTAATTGATAGAAATTATGTCAAGGCATTAGGCTTTTGGGATTGCAGGTTGTCAAAGAAAGAGCTGAGACCTGAGATCTGAGAATGGGAAAATTCAGCTTGAACTAACATGAATCCATAGGGGTTAATTAAAGAGTCTCCATTATTTTATTGATATAGGTAATTAATAGGGTTTTTTTCACATTACAACAAATCACTAATAATGACAAAAGTAAAACCACGCTAATTAAATCCAAAAAGATCACATGTGATAATTTTATATATGACAACAACTACTTGGAGGGAGTTCATTCATGCAAATACTTTGGAGTTGATATCAATCACAAGCTCAATTGGAATTATAGCATTGAGAAATTGATAAATAGAGGATAAAAAGCTTACTTGGGCTTGAAAACAATTGTAAGTTAACACATATTTTAATATGGGATTAAAAAAAACTCATCTTTGAGATCTCATCATTCTTTTTATTTTCTATTGATGTGAGGTTTGAGATTGCAGTATATCCAAAGAGTCATGGAGAGAGATAAAACATATCCAAAAGTAGTTGATATTCTACAATATCAAGATTAAAGGAAATACTCCCTATCCAATCCTCCTATTTGGAGCAAGAATTCACCATTAAAAACATTGTCATGACTAGGTATCTTATCTATAAGTAGAAGTTTTAAACCACATGGAATCAGAGAGGTTTCTTAAAATTGCTTCTAAGCCTATCCAAAATCCTCATCTTCAGCTCAAGCAAGGATCTTATAAGGATGCCCAGTCTTGACTAGACCATTGGGGGATAAAGGAGGATATCGTTTTGCAAAATAAGGATAATATTGAAATTATTATTGCTTCAAAAGTTAAGAAGATATTGTGGGGTGATAAATAGTTAGAGGGAAATGAAAACTAATTTATTACAAGGAGGTGATCAATCCCAACTCAAAACGAAAAATATCTCTCTATCTTGACTAATGTTAAGAAGAAAACTCATGAGCTTCATAATGAAACGAGGCATTGGTCAATTCCCTAAACACCATTGGATGAAAGAATTTGTCACCTTTAAGACACTAAGAGGGTTGAATATGAAACACAATTTCTCTTAGATTTTCTATCTTATACTCACATTTGATCTAATTTTCAAAATGTTTATCACAGTACTAACCTTATTGACCTTTTACCTTAGCAAGACTATGGTGATCTTGGAACGCTTAACTTCACGTTTTTTTATTATAAATTTAAAATGCGAAAGAATTTTGAGTAATCTCTTACCTTCTTAAGGTCTAATAGGCCATATCAATTTTAGTGGATTTTAATCATCATCATCAATATGAATATTTTCACAAATATTTTACTTTAATAAAAAAATGTAAATTAATTTTCCCTTTATTTTAAATATATATGATTACAAAATAATAGTTAAATTAAATTAAAAATAATAATATACAATTAATGTTTTATAAAATAAATATTTTTATTGAATAAATAAATGTTTTGTCAAATATATTATCCTTTTTAGAACATATATGAAATGAAGTGAAATATATATAAAATATTTCAATAATTCCAAAAGAATATATATATGAATGACAACAAAAAATATATTATTTTGTAGAATAAGGATAATATTAAAAGTGTTGTTACCTTAAATTTTATGAAGAAATTATAATATGATAAAAAGTTGGAAAGAAAGAGGAAATTAAAATATTGTGATGGGATAAACTCAAATCTAGAAAATCCAAAGTATCTCTTTATCTGGGGTGATTTCAAGAGGAAAATAAACATTATTAAGATAAAAAAAATTCTCATGAACTCCAAAGTAAAGCTAGGCATCAACAAATTCCCAAAATCTCTTGGGATGAAAGTGTTTGTCACCTTGACAATACTAAAAAAATTGAAAATGAAAATTACATTTTCTTAATTTATTTATCATATATTTAATTTAAATCTAAATTTCAAAATATTTACCACACTACAAATCTTTTTAATATTATAAACTTAACAAAATTATAGTGACTATCAAACATTTCTCTTAATTAATTTTGTAACGTAAACCAAGCTTTTTAAAATTTATTTCAAATAATATTTTATTTATTTTTAATGTTCGATAGAGATTTTTTACTTTAATAAAGACTACTCATCACCCTTATAATAATAAATTAATTTAAATTATCTAAAACCAATATTATTAAGTAATAATAAAGTAAATCGAGTAATGTGAATTCAGAATTTTTTAACACATCTTCCTAATGCATAACTCACGATCTACCTATGAAGGTCTTACCTTTACATTAAAAAATAGATAATAATGAATCTCTTTATAGACACTTCTCTTATTAATTTTGGAACATAAACATAAACTTTTTAAAAAATTCAAATAATATTTTATTTTTATTTTAGGTTCGATAGAATATTTTTTTACTTTAATAAATGCTATGCATCACCATTATAATAATAAATTAATTTTAATGGTATAAAAACAATATATTAGTTTTATTATTATTAAATAATAATAAAGTAAATTTAGTCAGTTGAATTAACAATTTTTAAAAAACATATTCGTAATGCATATTTCTTTCTTTCTTTTTTTTAATTTTGAAAAATAGAATTATACTATCAAGTCTAAGAGAAGTAATGAGTAGATAGCTACCAATAACTAGTGGGCAAAACCTAGTAGACAAAAAAACTAGTAGATAGCCACAACAACTATTAAGTACATCATAAGAAAAATATGCAAAAAAAACATAGAAACATGATGGACATGTTATTCCAAGATGATGATTGGAGAAGGTGGAGGAGAGTGTGCATCTAAAGTGTTCAGAGGTGGAACATTGTTTAAAGGAGGATCATTGAGGACTATGTCGTTCTCTTGATGGTTGTTTGATTTAGTGTTTGAGTAAAAAATGATATATTTTCCACATGATTAAATCTTACAACGATATCATCGAGGTCGTATCTGATGACCCAAATAATTCTCTTTATATCCTCTTGTCCAACAAAAAAACTTGTAATCGTTAACTTGTTTGTCCCATATAATCATACTTAGCAATGTTTCCATCTTTCGATGAGTAGTGATGGAGTGGAGGGAGTGTAATATTCTTTTCCTAAACTTTCCAGGATCAAGAACCCATTTCAGAGAGCTACTGCCAATTTTAGAATCAGAGTGATATATCCGGTCTCCAAATTCCCTTGCTTCTAACTATAAAATATCCTTACAAACGTACAAAGGAGCTGAATAAAAAAAATGTGGCTACTGATTCCCAACCAAATAGTCATCCGTGCCTGGAGAAGGAGTTTCCCAAAGCACCACTCTGGCAGCTGGGAAGTCTTTTCCATGGAGCCATCTCCACTGAGAACCTTCCAAGAAAGCACAAGACCAAGACTACAAGCCTTACTAGATTTACTAAACCTATGAAAGAAGTGCCACTAAAATAACTTTTGTATATTGACTCTCGTAGATAAATACCACTAAAAGAACAAAACCCCCAACATTTTTAGGAATGACAGGAGACATGATGTTTCAAAAGAAGAAATGCCTTTGTGTTGATAGAATAGACATAGGGGGTGTTAGCACTCTGTAATTCCTCCGGGATGAGGAGAGGAATCCAAAGGTAACCACAAACAAACCTTTAGGGCTGGAAGCTAGCCCTTCCAAAACTAGAGAGAGCTCTCTTTTGTGAAATATTCTCGATCTTAGGCTAGGTCTATAGATTAAGGTAGAATAATTTCAACAGTTTGATGGAATGGGAGAGGGAAAATCCATTGGGAATATAGTTAAATTAAGATAATGATTTTCAATGCTATGATGGGAAAATGAAGAATCCTTAGATAGGGGCGAGGTAGGCAATCCTTTATGGTGTGTTTTTCAATTTTCATTGTAGAGAGGTGAGTAGAAGAATAAGGAAATTGATCATATCTATAGCATATAGCTGAGAATGAATTTTAGATATTATGATGAAGGAAAAAACACTGAAATTTTTAGTTACTTATAATAGAGCACTTGAAAGTGAATTATGAAATGAATTTTTTAAACTAAACTCTAAAGACATAACATTTAAGCATGGCCATAACAGAAGTAAAGAAACACAAACATGAGATAAACATCACCATAAATGATTTCCATAGGAATCCCTAAATAAGTAGACTTCAACCTTCATCATTCACTGAAATATTTAAATAGAACTGCTCAATGTCTTTTCTTTATCACACACCAACTCACAAACCCTTTTCTCAATCAAAATTACATCATATATACATAAGAAAATATTAGCTCTTCCCTTTAGGAACCAAATTCCCCAAAAAGATTTAGTTTTCTGCTTGTAGCAGCGAATATAGAACCACCTTCTACTAACTAGGAAATTGTTTGACTAGAGGAATCTTTAACAAAATACATAAAAAATACACTTAATTCTTGCATAAATATGATGTTTGAATCTCCAAAACACTTCAAGATACTTTTCATAACCATATGAATCAATTTCATGAGGTTTGGAGTCGAATTGAAAGGTCAAACTGCTAACTGTATAGAAGCACAACAAATTTGCTGCACTACTTCCTTCTTCAGAAAAAGTGCAACAACTAAGCACAATGAATTCATCATTTGCATACTTCTGATCATCTCCTATACTTATGAATGTGCCAGAAAGGTGGAGGAAAACCCATAAATCATCAAATATCCTTTAGAAAACATCTATCCAAATTACAAACCTCCCTTCTTGAAAATCATCACCTACAACAAAAGTGCAACGACTGACTGTAGAAAATTTCACTTGCATGTTTTTTGACATAATTTTGAAGTCTTTGACCATGCAAAGTAGTTGATGGATGATGTTGAAAATCTCAAATATCTTCTTGGACCTCCATACATAGGAAATAGTGCCAAAACACTGATCTTCTATCAAACTCAATGCCTTTGACAGTAGCACAACAAATTTGCTACGTTACTGCATATATGATTGATATAAATTGGTGCACTAGGACAAAAAGGGAAAAAATAAAAATTATCTTAATTACCTATCAACAATCAAACTTTAGCTGCCTCAACTAACAGATCTAGTGTTCCTCTTCTTTCCTCCTACTTTCCTTGTAATGCCCCCCGTAATTCTTGTTTTGCAACTTTCAGCTCCTTTTTCAAGGTGAGATGTTTCCTGTACATGTTTTTGAGTTGTCTATGTAAGGGAAGAGTTCTCCTCAAGATATATTTAGCTCTAAACAATGCTATCTCACAACTATTCAGGTGATCATGTATCTTTTGTTTAGCCCTTTCATCTTGTTCTCTAACCCTGATGATTTCATTAACTACTACCTTAGTCTATGGCAAGTATGTTGTCCTTCATCCAACTCATTCTTCTTCTTCTCTTGCATTTGATTTCGTTTCATCAAACTTTCTTTTTGTAGCTCCAATTTCCTAGTTGAAGACCTGGTTACAGGGATTCTTGATTGTGAGGTCTCTAGCTCATGGATGTCCTCTAGTTCCGTTTTTCTTTTACTTTTGGATATGGTGGCAAGTGAAGTGGTTTTAGTCACTGGTTCTGATTCATTAGCTTTAGATGAATTTTCCAAAATATTCTTCTTCAACTCCCTATTGTCATGTTGAAGCTGAGCAATGACTAAATGAGCCTTTTTCAACTATTCCTAGAGTTCCATTATCTCTTTATCCCTGTCATCAATGTTTTCTAATATGGTGCCTTGAACTTTAGTAGGTTGTTCAGGTATTTTCTCCATGGATAACATTTTTTGCAACAACTCTTGTGTGTGGTTTCTTGGAAACCCCCACCACCTCAGGGGAGAAATGAAGCCTTTTTCCTGTTTTCCAGTCAGACTGGTCAACTGAAGTCTATGGCCTTTTGGTTGAGATTTCTACTGCTGGTTGAAAATCCTTTACCACTGATGAGGGTGCATCCTTTTTTCTCTACGGACTATCTGAAAGTTCAGCTGTCATCTTGGATGAATCAAAAAATTCTTGTCATGACTTCTTTTTCTTCCTCGTCTGTTCCACCACTAATAATGTGATTATGGAAAAATGAAAGAGACTGGGCTCCACTTGACTCTTCTTACCCTGAACCTCATTTTCCATCTTTCCAATGCTCCTAAACAAGTAAAAAGGTAGATTTAAAGGGATTTTACCTATAAAATGCATCAAAAACCTGAAGTGGTACTGATATACCCTCCCAAATTTGCCTTCGCAAGTGAAGTATCTCAAAATCACCTTGAGTAATTTGTTGTAAGGTTTAAGAATATATTCTCTTGGCACAATAGCCCCATATTATTTGTCTTTATACTTTGGATTCAAAAAATCTTTGTAATTGGCCATATCTAATGGCATGCCCTTGAACCATTATTCTCCATGCAAAGGGATCTCTGTAGTAGATGAGATAGCAACCTATGAAACTGGGAAACTCAATTCTCCAACCTTGGCTTCCACACCATTGAAGTTTAAGGAAAATTGTTTGGTAACCAAAACATGATAACCAAGTATCTTTTCACAAAACTTGATGCAACTAATATGTGTTGGGCAGTGGATCCCCCGCGTAATAGTTTTGGGGCTTGAAGCCCACATTTTTGGGTATTTTATTGTAAAAGCTCTGAGAAGTGCGTAGAGTGTGAATTGTAATGGATCAAGTCCAAGGGTAGTCCACCCTAAAATAATATAAGTTAATCTAGAATGTGTCGGCTTGCCCATGGTCTACGAACCATGGGAATGTATAAATAAGAGCAAGGCTCTAAGTGTAAGGTAGATTTTTGGCAATAGAAGTAATATGGGTGTCTGAACATGATAGTAGATATGAATCTATGAAGTGCAAGTTTGGGTTGTAATAGGGGATAGAGGCTCCGCAGCTGTGTGTGCGGACCCCTGCAGCTATGTGCGTAGGGTAGGAAGTTGATTGTAACTAAATAAAGGGCATTAATAAATATAAGTGTTTCTGAAATATTGTGCATCTAATCACAGATCTATATGTTTATGCTTATGTTATGGTTTTATGTGTATCTTTAAGATTTATGGTTGCACATGCTGGTTTTTAATTGTTGAATGCTCAATTAAAGACCTTAAGGAATAGATCAAATTTGTAATAACTGGGATAATAATAAGAATCTAGGAAACACCCCATCGTGGATCTTCGTGAAGGCTAGACAACTGTGTAGAGTAGCGCAAGTGCGAAGTTCGGTTTGTGACCCCTCTAGACCTCATTAAGACATCCCTAGGTTGCGGAAACTTGGTTTCGGCACCCTCCCATACTACCTCAGGTGAGACTTCAGTCCACGCTCCACGAATTGTTGCCGAAAGGGCTGGTAGTGCGAGATTTGTTTGGCTAAAACTCTTTTGAACCTGGGTTAGGGCCCAATAAGCCAACAAATGGTTCCATTGCTAGGACCGGGATCTGCCTAAGGGATGTCTGATAATAGAACACTAGAACCCTACGAAGAAAGAGATTGAAGATTGGTTGGATCAAAAGCTTCACGAGTTCGTGGTGCAGGAAAACAAAACCCCATAGATATTTGAGAAGAGGTGGCTGGATCACTACATATACATGGAAATCCATGAGATCTTCTTCACGTCCTTCTCATCAGAACTATATGAGTGGACCGCAAGGTTAGCTGACAATCAGGGAAGGTGTAGACTCGATCAACCATTAGTGTGGACCCCAGAGTTGGTATGTAGGCTAGAGGATCTGAAGATAAAATCGCACGGGCAGTAGATCATTGGTTGGATTGGATAATAGGAGGGTTTATCACTGAGTTCACGATAGATACAACCATGAGCTACAGTGAAGCGGAAAGATGTTTTCTCAAGGGACCATGAGGTAAGTACATCAAGTCTTTGAATACTTGGATAAAAATGTTGTTATGTGAAAAAGGGGTGATGTGCATACATTAATGAGTGGAATGAAATGAAGCAGAAGGAGCTTCAAAGGGATCGAAGGGTTAGGTAACAGTCCTTTAATTCACCATTACGAGTGAGTGGGGAAGAGCATGTTTGGGTTTCTCCGAGGAGTGTAGTCATTTTGATTGGGCAACACATTCCACATTTATCATCTCCATTAACGCTACCACTCCCATCACCCTCTTCACCTCCAACTTCGTCCACTCCGCCTCCACCAAACCAACAATCTAGCATGGCAAGCGCGATCAAGTTACCTATTTTCAGAGGAGTAGGAAACGAAGATCCCGATCAGTTTTGGTTCGTAGTAAGAGTAGTATGGGAAGCGCACAAGGTTACGGATGATAACATTAAAATGCCACATTGGTAAGTGCGTTGTAGGATCGCACACTGACTTGGTATATCAAGAATTCAAATGATCACTCGAATGCTGGAATAGCAGAAATTCAAAGTGCACTAAATAAAGAGTTTAGTTGACAAAAATCGGAGATGCAATCAATTACAGGATTCAAGGAGATCATGATGCTTCTAGGTGAAATCCCTTGGGATCTATATCAAAGGCTAAAAAGTACGATCCGCGAGGCTAATATGACATTGACGGATGTGTAGCACCGTGCGTGGTTTGTGGTGTCTTTGACACCACACATGAGGACAACACTGTCACAACAGAAGCTCTCAACCTAGGTAGAGGCATTGGAAATGGCGATGAGGTTGCATGAAACACCAATACAGGATCTGGGGTTGGGAGTCTAGTAAATCCACGCAAAACTACAAAACCTATGCTTAGAGATGCAGAGTTTGAAGCAGGATAGGGCTCCCCATCTAGAGGCACGCAAAGAAGTGTGGTGTATAAAATGTAAGGATCAGGGTCACGATAAGGATCACTGTTCTGTATTCGCCAACTATTTGGCAGGAGGGGGACCGATACCATTCAGACCAAAGGCGCAAGCAGGTCCGAGTGTGTTCGCCACTCTCTAATGCATGATTTTTCAGGTGGGAGGAAAGCACGCAATGGACAACTATCACCTGTTGCAAAAATATACCCAGACTCCACAACAATTGTACTATAATTTCTGTAGATCAATGGGTCATGATGAGAAAACATGTCGAAGCTATGAACTAATGATGGATAGGACTCCAGCTTATCGAATGTATACAGAAACGCGAGGCCTCGATCCAGCTGTAGCAATAGCACAGGGTGGCTTCCAAGGGCGAGGTCAAGGTCATGGGGGAATGGGGCCTGAGAGAGGCCGTGGACAACTAATTTGCTACAATTGTGGAGGCCCTGGGCACTACGCTCGTGATTGTACCAACCTGATGAGATTATCTTGCCTGTACCGTGAACATTTTGATCATGAAATGATAGATTGTCCAACGCTGATAGCATAAATGCGCAAAAAAGGGGTGTTGCAGCCCACTTCGACACAAACATCCAAATAATGAGGTCCTAACCATGTGAAGAGGACTCCAACAAGAACATGATGCTCAGGAGTGGTGCGACCATGGGGTAGGATAAGGGGAAGAAGCCTGAAGAAGACACCTGGGTACATAATGCTCCTGCATGGGAACTTGAATTTGTCTTGGACCGTGCAAAAGAAATGTTTATGGAAGCTAAGAAGAGCTTCGCGAAGGTATCTACTTTAGGTAGTAGGGATCAACCAAAGATGGACCTAGATCCCTCGATGCTAACTACCTTTTTAGAGACATGTATGAAACTACTGCGTGATAATAAGGGAGTTAAAGGACTACAAGAATTGATTGCTAGGTGCGCAAGGTCAGGGGAGCGGCGTGTAGTTCGAAAAATGGGACAGCATGCCCTACGCACCGGATGAGAAATGCTGTTGACAATGCAAATTGGCGAATATGAGATGGATCAAGTAATATTAGACTTGGGGTTAGACGCAAACGTATTACCAAAGCAGACTTGGGAATGCATGGGTAGGCCCACATTACAATGGTCTCCTACTCAATTATGGATGGCGAACCAACAAAATATCTTGCCCATTGGAAGATTGACATGAGTAATAGTGGATATCGATGGTGCGAGCATGCAGACAAATTTCGAGGTAATAGAGATTATGGATGACTATAACTCTTATCCTGCATTACTCGGAATAGACTGGGCAACGGATGTGAATGGAGTCATCAATCTAAAAAAGCAGAAAATGATTTTTGAGACAAAGTCCCTACATGTGATAGTTCCATTGGATCCTGCCGAAGGATAGCGTTACATAGAACCTATGCACGACGATGGAAGTGACGAAGAGCTAGATTGTATCTACAAAATAACCACGTGGAACAAGGATTGGCTACATCCTACTGCAGATGAAAGGACCCCGTGGAAGAAATCAGAATATTGCCTATTGGATTTTGACAAAGAAGATGAGTGATGACACAATCAGTTGAGTGATGTGATGACGCTAAATTGTAATATGATATGACCAAATCACTGCGTTGCGTAACCACCCAGGTTCAGGATATACCAACATATGATGGACTAACAACGGTGGATGGATTCTTGATTAAGTTTGAGAGTGCAGCACTAGAGCACCAGAGGTTTGATGCATTAAAGTTGGTGCTACGCACAACACCTGCACATTGTTGGGTAACACATGAAGGGAATTTTGAAAGATGGTATGATTGCAGAAGGATGATACATCTAAGGTTTTGGAAGCCGGAACTACAAATAACCAAGAAATATGATGGATGCAATAACCCGCACATGCACCTCGCAAAATGGACCAAAGCCTATGGTGAAGAGCCCCAGCCTGAATGGGTACATTTATTCTATCATACCTTGGATGTCATCCCCAGAAATTGGTATATTGAGACAGAGCTCCGACATGGTATGGGTGAATGGAATATCTTGCATGAAGGGTTTTTATTGACGTTATGATTTGAAGACCAATAGATGGATACTATTGACGATACGGTGCAAATTGTGAAAGCCGCTATCTTCAAATTACCACAAGAACTAGAAGAAAGCATTCTATCAGAATGGTCACATCAGTTAAGCCATGCCCTAGAATGTTACAACATGCAAGTGGAGGATGATGATGATGACCCTCGAAACATTAACATCCTGGAAATAGAAGGGAGTCGTGAAGTTCGAGGGCCATCGATCGAGGACACTGACATCATAGCGCCACTAAAAACAAAATAGGTAAACATTGGTGCAGATGAGGAGCCGAAGTATGCGACCCTGGGGGGCTATTGGGATGATGCCACAGTGGATAAAGTCATCAAGTTACTGCGCAAATATCAGGACTTATTCCCGACCAAAATGACAGAGTTAAAGTGGATTCTTGGTGACTTGGGGATGATGAAGATAACTCTAAAGCCAGACGAAAAGCCAGTTAAGCAACGTCCTTACCGTTTGAATCCGAAGTATAAGGAAAAAGTCCGCGAAGAATTGGACAAAATGCTTGTAGCAGGAATTATTGAACCTGTGGAAGAGTCTGACTGGGTGAGTCCTATGATAGTACAAGAGAAAAAATAGAAGGGCAAAATTTTAATCTACGTGGACCTCCGAAAATTGAATGATGCCTACGTTCATGACCTGTTCCCGACCCCGTTTACAGATGAAGTCTTGGAGAATGTTGGTGGATAGGAAGCGTACTTGTTCACGGATGGGTTCTCGAGATACCATCAAATCAAGATCGCGCCGGAAGATAGGAGCAAGACCACCTTTGTGACCGAGTGGGGATGTTTTCAGTACATCGTTATGCCCTTCGGGTTGAAGACCGCACTCACGATATTTTCACGCGTAGTAGTGGCTGCGTTCAAAGAATTCATTCATTAGTTTTTGGAGGTTTATTTTGATGATTGGACTGTATTTGGGCTAGTCAAGAAACATGTAGCAAGCTTATGGTTGATGCTGGATACATGTCGACGACACGAGATTGCTATAAATCTTAAAAAGTGTACATTCCTTGTCCCTTTTGGCAACTTGCTCGGCCATGTAGTCTGCAGACAAGGCCTGATGGTGGACCCTACCAAAATTGCTGTCATACTGAATTTGCAAGCACTGCGCAGTGTCAAACAACTCCGTACTACATTGGGACACACTGGATACTATTGAAATTTTATTAAGGGCTACACATAAATCACGACACCAATGGAATAGTTGTTGAAAAGGGATGCTACATATTGTTGGAATGATGAATGTAAGAAGATTCTGGAGATTCTAAAGGAAAAGAAGGCATCCGCCCCCATTTTGGTTTTCCCAAAATGGGACATTGAATTTCATGTACACGTTGATGCATCGTGTATCACGCTAGGTGGTGTACTCACGCATGAAGGAGAGGAAGGAATTGATCACCCGATCTTGTTTGCAAGTTGACGATTGTATAAAGCAAAAAATAACTACTCCACTACTGAGTGCAAGGGATTGGCGATGGTATATGCACTCTAGAAATACCGCCACTATTTACTCGGTGGGCACTTTAAAATGTATACTGATCACTCCGTGTTGAATACCTGGTGAACAAGGCTGTGTTGGGGGTGCGCATTTGTAGATGGCTATTATTGTTTCAAGAATATGATTCTGAAGTCATCATAAAGCCCGGACGCCTAAACCCAGGCCCATATCACCTATCCCGAATTGAGAACGGTGAGGAGACAACAAATTTGGAGGAAGGACTACCTAATGCATAGATCTATGCAGTGCGCATTGCAGATGGCCACTTCGAGGATATAATCCACTTCTTAACCACAAGGACTGCACCATAGGGGTATTCAGTCCAGCAGAAGAAATAATTGGTGGTAGGCATAGCAGATTTTACTATTATCGTGGGGCACCTCTACAAAATGGGAAATGACGAAATATTACAATGATATGTACCTGAATTTGAACGAGGACAGATCCTCACAAAAGCACACGGAGGGGTTGCAGGAGGACATTATGCGGGGAGGGCGACAACATAGAAGATTCTTCACACCGGATTATGGTGGCCAACTCTACATCAAGACTGAAAAGTGTATTGTCGGGCCTATGACGTATGTCAACAGACTGGGAAACCATCGCGGAGGGATGAAAATGCCACTCAATACATAGATGATGCTACAACCATTCAAAAAATGGGCGATCGACTTTGTGGGGCCATCATGCCTCAAGGAAATGTTATCACTCAGATTTTCTTCAGAAGTTATTGAAAAGAAGGAAAGGGTCCAAGGTAACTACAAACCAATATTTTAGACTCGGGTTATAGCCAGCCTAAGTCCAGAGAGGGCTCTTTCTTTTTGATTTAGCTTTGTTTGCTAAGATATTAGGCTAGTATTAATTTTTAGTGAGGTTGTTTTGTTTGAGAGTGGTGGAGTTCTGAAAAAAATGGGTAAACTAGGCTTTTAAGCCATTGGGCTATAGAGTCAATCAGGGATAATTCACTGGATTAAGTCAAATTACTGAGGTATGAGTTCAACAGATAGGATAGCAGAATAAAAACAAACTTTGGGGCTTGAATGGGTGATAATTCTACTCAAAACTAGAGGGTAATCAAGAATCCTCAAGTTAGGATTAGAAAGAGGAAAGGAAGATAGGTCAAATAGCAAAGGGAAATTAAGAATCCTATATCAGGGACTTATTAGAGAAAAACTACAGGGATAGAGGAGCAGTTAATAATTCTTTTATTGAGATAGTTTAGAAGAAAACATAGAAAGGTAGACTGTTGATAGCAGAGAGCAATAAAGCTAATTCTGATATACTTTGACTATTTTACCATTTAGATTTAAGATGCATGAAACATTGAAACATAAAGAAAGCACATAAAATGACAAGGATAAAATACTTATTTGTAATTATACTGCAGGGGAATTTGATGAAATGTCCTCAACTTTCATTCCTTTTCCAACAAAAATTCAAATTTGAGTACAAAAGCTTTCTCAGCTTGATAGCATAGATTTACTAAGATGTTATAGAATACACACCACAATACTTTGAATGGAGAAGTATTTATACAAAATTACTTCAAAAATATCTCATAACAACATCAGACTTATTATAGGGAATACAAAATATCTTTTACAAAAAGATAGATATAGATGGAAAACAGATTGATGTTGTTTCTTTATTTATGAATGAGTTGGAGGTTGAAACTCAGATTTTCCTCTTGCTATTCCTTTAGTAATTGTGTGCTAGATCTTTGCTTACTTTCCCCTACTAGTACTCTTTACCTGTTCCTGATACTCTTTACCTGTTTACCAACCTTTACCTCAGTAAATATTTTCTATCTACCTCAAAGTTACCATAGTAAATTATAGGATATCGATCATATTGGTCCACCATTCTTCATTTGGAATCTTCATCCTAATCAATTTCCTGTATATTTCATCAGATTTAGTGTACTTAGCAAAATTAGGTTGAATGATAAACAGGTATTTCACTTCATGCTCAATATAGAAAATATTTTCCAAACCATCATACAACAGTTTTCCTGTAGGTAGTGCTTTCACTGTGGAAGAGCTGACTTGATTTCTGGCTTGTTTGTGCAGTTTCTCAAAGTAGTCATCATGAGTCATCAAATTTTCATTTATGACCAGTGGGCTTGGAAGTCCATTATCCCTTAGAATGTCATATTTTAACATAAAATCATCTATATCCTCTTGAATACTTTGACATCTTTTTTCGAGGTTAAGCATTAAGTTCTTTTTAATAAGAACTTTCTTAATTTCAAGGATAGTAGCAGTTCGATCCTCGATACCCCATTGTTCCAGCTGGTGCTTGCTCTTTCTATTCAAGAAGTTGATCAATTGGGTTGCCTCTTCAAGTTTCTCTCCCAATTCTTCCCTAGTCTTCTATATAGCCTCTATAGCTAGTTTAACTAACTCAGTTTGTTCAAAAATGATTTGGATAGATGAACAAATATCATTGATGGAATCAATGATATTGGACAATAAAAGCTCTCTAATATCTCTCCAAGGCTTTTCCAATGTTAAGTCCTTCTCTAATGTTTTTATTATTTAAGTCATCCTACTATTTTTTTCTCTCTTCTTTAGTGTAATTAATCTGTGATAGCTCATAATTGTTTTCCAAATTGGTAACCATTTCTTTTAGTTTCTTCATTTCAATTGCTTGTATTTTCATTTCCTCCATGGACTTTATTAAGTCCTTTGTTTTCCTTGTTGAAGTTACTACTGCTTCTAATGTACTTGTTGTTGTTACTGGCAGAGCTATTGCTAGGGGAATGTTGGGTTACAAATATGTTGCAATAGTAGATGGCACTGCTGTAGAAATTATGGGTATTATAGTCTGAGGAATGGTGGTCAGCTCGCCCTATTTGGACTGCAAATCTTTCTCTATTTCTTGCTCTGTTTCTTTTAACTGCTCATTCAACTTAAGGACCAAGTCCATATGTTCTTCCTCATTTTGTTTCTCAATTGCTTCTGCAATTTGTGGATGTAGGAGGGGAGGGAGTTTGAGTTGTTTCTTGAGTGCAGCAATGTCACCATTCTTCTTCTTTATCAATCTTTCAGCTTCTTTAACATCTTTGGGATCATGTACCAACTCAATCACTAGGTCTTCTAATGATTTTATCCTGGTGTCCTTAGCATGAGAAGAGGCTTTTTCCAAATGTAACTGTGCTGTAGTATTACTTAGAGAATTCTGCAACTGATGTGCAGTGATGGATTTACTGGTCAATGTGGAATAGACCATCTCACCCATTTGCTTATGGAGCTCAATTTGATCAATTGGGTGCATGTCTCTGTGAAGAACTTCAAAATCTGTTTTAAATAATCAGCCATGGACTTTGGCTACTGTATTGTTGGCTTAAAAAAGCTCATCTGCATCTTTCCCTCTTTGATGTCAAAGGCTGACATCAACCTTGTCTGATTTGTAGGAGCCATTTTCAGATATTGGGCATAGGTTTGAGCTTTGAGCTTCTCATTCCTAGCCTTAATCTCTTTGTACTTTTCTTTCAAATCCTGGCTCTGCTCTAAAACTATTCTTAGTGATGACATTTCTACACTTCGCTGCCTGCTTAGTGCTTGTGTTTGGGAGGTAGATGGTGTCTCCCCTGCTAGTGTTGTCTGCACTGTGTCACTTCTTGGCTCTTCATATTCCTACTCAAACTGAGGATTCAATCTCTTCCTCTTTACATATAGCTAGTCCAATGGCACTGTAGAGGGTCTAGCCTCATTTTGACTTCTTTTTTGAATTCGCTCCTCATTAAGAGGGGTCTGTAATACTGGAGGGTTGCCAATGTTTGTATTAATTTGGGTCAACTCCTCAGAAATACTCTGTGACCCTGAATCTTTTCCCTGTCCTGAAGTCTCTGGTTGTCTTGATGTTTGTGCACTATGCTCCTATGTTGGTCTCTATGAAGATTCTTCAGGCACCTGTACAAAGGAATCCAGATCAAGTCTTCTTTCCAAACCTTTCAAAACATTTTCTACTTGAATTTGTGTACTATCTTGTTCTATAAGTGTTCCCTCCACCCATTCATTTTGATTTGCATATTGTTGTATCTCTGGAATTCTACGATAGATGTAGGGGGATAGTTTATGCTTCTGCCTTCTGTCACAGATGAAGCTATGAGGATCATAAGGCCAGATGAAACTCTTTTTCAATCTCAATCTCTCAAGGATTTCCTCTGCTTCTTTCCCTGCTTTTCTGTTGTTGCAAATAAATGGGCCTAGGTGATCCTTTATCCTTAGCCAAGCTTTCTTCTTAGTATTCATAAATTAGATTTCATCAAAATTGATCCTTTGCCTAAAATACTCCAGGGGAAATAATCACATGGGGAGGTATTTGGGTAGTTTAAAGGGAGGTAGCTCACACCCATAAATTCTAATCTCGGTATGGTTCTGGTACAAGTACTAGTCCCCAACCTTGTATTGCTTGGATAACTGAAGAATTCTATTAATATCATCACTAATTCTAGGAGGGGGAATTCCTATCAACATGGTAGTTACCAGATGCACAAATTTATCAATAAAATCTGTATAAGGATGGGGAGAAGAAGGCAAATAGTGCAAAATGGAAGTTTAGAAGATGACTGACCTATGGTTCCCTCTAGTGTCAAGATTTTGTATAGAGAAAGGGAATTTATCAGTTTGGTAGTAGAGGAAAAGATGATATAGGAATGAATAATATTTAAATACTCTCTTGTTCTCTAATCTCATGAATTGGTCATGCATCTTATTAGCAATGAATGCAACATAGTCAAATTTGGCTGCAGGAGGTTGGAGAGGGGTGAAAATAGACATGTAGCCAAAGGTCATTTCATCTACATACTCATTAGTGGCAAAACCCAGAATGCAAGCAAACATGGTGACAATATACCTACCCAGACCAGTAAAGGTGCATGACATGTAAGGAGGGGGGTCTTTTGATCTGTATTTTTCTTCAACGAAAATATGACTGACTTGGTTAATTTCGGAACTGGACAACCTTGAATATTTTTCAAGTAAATCGGCAATGGAAAGGGGAGTGAGGTCCTAGCCAGGCTGTAATTGCAACATTTCGTTTATAGACTCAGCTGTAATGGTGAAAAGGACTTTCTGGTCAGGGGACATTACAACTCTCATATTGGGGTCGTAGTTTGCATGGAATTGGTGGACAATATTTGGGAAAATATGGACAGTGGGGAATTGATATTTAGGTAGGTTTGATTCCCAAAGACCTATTTTATCAGCATTGTTCAGATAATTTTCCTGATACTTGTAGTATAGCTTCAAGGGGGTTTCATCAAAAGTAAGGTCCTTGATTTGAAAATCTCTATCGGCCAAGGGAAGGTGGTCTAAATTCCTGTGGGGAGTAGTGATTAGCGTGACATTTAGGGAGATAGGAGCTTCCATCCTTGGTTCTTGTGTATTCAAGGAAGAAAGTTGGGGTTTTCAAGGATTTCAGATAAAACATGTGCTTGGAGAAGCCTTGGGGCAAAGAAACAGATTAATTGTACTAGATTACTTGAGTTTAGAGTAATTTGGTGGAGGTTTCAGTACGAAAAAAGGGTTTCTGAGAAGGAAATGTGGTAAATACTTGGTTATGGTTGACTAAAGGGACAAATGGCTGTGGTGAATTCTTTGCTAGGTGCACACAGTAGTCTGCAGTGGCATGAAGTTCAACGACTAATGGTGGTTGGCGGTTGGGAGTAAGTTGCTGGTCTTGACGTACTCTGTGTGTGCATGGAAGGTAGAAGTTTCTTTTCTCGGTAAAAAGGGAAAACAATAAATATTTTTGTTTTTATGCAGAAAGTCAATGAATTTTGGCGGGTGAATGGGAAAACGAGAGTTGGCGTCAACTAACCGATGGGACACTTTGTTGTTTAGTGGAGGCGGTAAGCAGGATCGATTGCACCAATTTTGGGAGGTTGGTTGTTTTGGTAGAGGGTTGCATGATGCCACAAATTGGATGACACGTAGGATCGGTGAAAAGTAAAAACAACTTGCATAAGATGGTTAATGCTCAACCAAAAGGCCCATGTGATATGAGCAAGAGTCATTGGATGAGGGAAGGCAGATCATGTGGTAGTCGATAGTAGAAAGTGTTAGGGAGTTAATGAAGGGGTCCGATCAACATATTTAAAATTACTTCAATTATATCAGGGATGATTGTATTGGTGGAGAGGCTATTAATTAATCCAGGTGACTAATTAATCCCTTTTTAACACGTTGGGGGTTTTGGCTTTTAATTAATCGCGGTTCGATTAATTAATCCAACTTAATTGACTTTATTATGGTTTATTTTCCAAACCATCGTGACAGAATATTTATTTATTTTGGGAATTTTATTAAAAATACGGGAAAGGGTAATTCGTTTCAGGAGTTAAATAAATAATAAGAAGTAAAAGTTAATATCACCATGGGAAAAGAAAGTGCACTAAGTAAATGTTTCCGAAAATGCATTCATCATCCAACATTATGAATTAGGCTAAAATGTGTTTGGGGTGGTTTTTATAAAGAACCATTTATTTTTCCTAAGTAAAAGAGTGATTTTACCCTGGGAAAAGGATTTGAAGGGAATGAATGAATTATGGAGGGAGTGAATTTTGATGAAGGGGCTTAGGCCCTAGAAGTTATTGGGCTGAGGGTCCGGTCCCTCTAGAAGTTAGAGAAATGATCGAGCCCCTTTAACTTTCAGGTTGTTGGTGCCTTTAGTACTTATGGGAAACTAGTAAAATTTAGGGAAAAAATGAGTGAGGAGGTTAATTAGTTTGACTTTTGTCTATGATGTAAATGTCTTCATTGTCATCCATATCTTTAAGTGCTTTTGATGATGAAAGTATATGAATTGATATCTAGATAACCATTCATTATACATAATTTTGTAGCCATTCATCTACTTACCCTACCTACTTATCCTACCATTTTTTCTTCTTTTATTAGGGTGCACTTAAACTGGCAAACCCTTATCAAAACCTTTTCTTTTCTTTTACAATGGGAATCTGTCTAAGTCTATCTTTATTACATCCAAGGGCTCAGATTAAACTGTTGAGCTCCTTTTATTCACTCTACCTATCTACTTATCTAGCAAGATTAAACAATTTGGTCAAATTTTATTCTCTATCTCTAAGAATGAAATTCAAAACATGGAATAACCAAGATTAAACTATTTGGTTACCATGGATTGTGGCATAAGTAACAAGTTGCACACAATCATTTATACAAAAAGTGAAATAGTAGTGGCATTTTGACTTGCACACTTTCATGGTCTTTTTATTTTTCTGGGGTTCATTTTTTTTTTTTTTGACCTTTTCATTATTTTTGTCCTTTATTTCTTTTTCTAGGACATACCCTCTTTACATTTTTTAATTTTTGATTTTGAATATGGAAAACATTTGCAACAAGCAAAGGTATGTACATATTTCAAAGCTAAACCAAGTCAATCATGATATATGACACCTATTGGTATAGGAACATAATAGTGGCTCCACTTGGGGATGGCTTTTCTTGGTGGAAAGTCAAGAATTGTAGATCTATGGCCTTTGAAAGACTTCGATTGTGCTCTGCAAATCTCCTTTTCCCTACTTCTTTATTTGTATGTATAACAGTAATACTTCTGAAACTTAGGGCCTTCTCTTCAGGCTTCAACTTCAAAACTTTTACCATCCAATCAACATTGAAGTGTAAAAGGATATAATATATATATAGTTTAAAAACCTGGTAAGATTAGAAACTAGGATCAATGTAGTGCTTTAATATTCGACCATTGATTGGTCCTCCTTCAATCTTTGCACCATCTAATTCTTTAAGAAAATATGAATTATTTCCTCTGAAGGCATACATTATGGATGGACCTTTCCACAGGAAGTCAAACTTCCCATGTTTCCCTTTACCCTTTCTTCTTGAATCCCACTTTAACACTTTGTCTCCCAGATAGAAGTCTTCTGCTTTGGTCCTTTTGTCAAAAATATTCTTAAGTTTTTCTTGCAGTACTTGGGCTCTGTTGTATACTTCCTCTTTGGTTTGCTGTAAATGGATAGTCTGGTTAATTCTCCTCTGTATATCATTTGGTTCCACTTGGGCTTCTTGAAGTAATTTCATGACTAGAACTCCCAAAGATGAGGGGAAAATTGCCTCCATTCCATATACTAGCTCATAGGGACTGGATTTCTTAGTTGTAAGCCTATTTGCCCACAAAGCATTGGTTAATTTCTTGTTCCACGTTTTCTTATTATCTTCCAATAGTTTTTTGATAATATTCATTAGACTTTTATTGGAGGATTCTGCAAGTCCATTCCCTTAAGGATAGTAAGCTATGGAATGACCAAGTGTTATATGATACTTGTGATAGAAATCAATCATTTTCTTTGACTTGAAGGCTGCAACATTATCTGTGATGATTTTGTCAGGACAACCAAACCCAGATAGAATACTAGCCTCTAGAAAACCTATTATTACAGTATCAGTGGCCTGTCTAGAGGGAATAACTTCTATTCATTTGGTAAAGTAATAAGTTGCAGTGAGTATCCATTTATGCTGAGTAGAAGAGGGTGGATGGATTCTTCCAATGAAGTCAAGACCCCATTGTTGAAAAGGTTTTTATGTGGAAATAGGTTTCAATGGCAAGGGTAAAAGTTTTCTTTTGCCTTCAAAGATCTGGCATTTATGGCAGGAAGTTACAAATTTTTTAACATTTGCAAACAAGGTTGACCAGTAAAATCCATCTCTTAGAATTTTTTTAGCAGTTGACTTCCAGTATAGATGTCCACCACAATCCCCTACATGAAATTCTTGCAGTACTTTGTCAAATTCTTCTTTTAATAAAAAGTTCAACAAAATACCTTCATAATTTTTCCAAAACAAAGTATTATCTATAATGCAAAATTTTGAAGCTTTCATTTTCAAAAACCTACTCTTAGTTCTAGATAACCCTGGAGGATCCCGCAGGTTTTATAGAACATATATAATATCAGCATACTAGGGAGAATCTAGAAAGCGCGGGCTGATCTGTGGTGTCGCCATCTCCTATTCGTTATCCAGTTTTGTAATAAGATTTATGTTTAGGGCTTGGCAATTTATTTTTGCCATAAGTTTGGCCAACCCATGACCTTTAATTAACTTGGTAGGTTTTATCTCTATATCATATTCTAAAATAGTAGCTATCAATTTCCCCTCTTGCCATCAACTCCATCCCGTGTCAGGTTATCTTTGACTACAACATTAGGAACATAAGCTATTACATGCGAATACAAAATATACACTCTAAAATCCTTAATAGCTTTTACCAAAGCAAAAGATTGTTTCTCCATTATTTTATACTTTAATGAGGCATCTCTAAGAGCCTTACCCAAAAAGGCTATTGGTTTTTCACATCCTTGATCATCCTTTTTTAGTAAGACTGCAACTATGGTGTGTTCTAATGCAAAGGAAAATATAATGAAGTCTCTGTCAAATTTTGGGCTTGTAAGGGTTGGTGTTCGAGTTAAGGATAATTTTTTTACTTCGAATGGTTTTTTAGCCTTTACTGTCCACTTAATAGCCGAATCTTTTTTCAACATATTATTCAATAATCTAATTAGTTCAGCTAAATTAGAGATGAATCTTCTTAAAAAAATGATTTTCTCTAAAAATGCCTGAAGTTATTTAATGTTTCTTGGGTGAGGTATTTGCAAGATAGCTTCAATCCTAATTGGGTCAATCTGGATTCCATCTTTAGAGATAATGTGGCCTAACATTTTTCCTTATTCCAACCCAAATAAAGATTTCTTTGGGTTCAGAGAGATGCCATATTTTCTGCATTTAAGAAAGACTTGCCTAAGATGATCCAGGTGTTGTTGATTTGACTTGGAAAACACTGTAATATCATCAAGGTATATAACCAGGAAGTCATGGATTTCCTTTGCAAAGGAAATATCCATTGCCCTTTGAAAGGTGGCCCCTGCATTTTTCAATCCAAAGGGCATTTTGACATACATGAAGGTGCCCCATGGGGTTGTGAATGCAGTTTTTGCTTGCTCATCAGGATGGACTAAAATTTGTTGTAACTCGAGAATCCATCTAAAAGTGAAATCCTTGTAGAACCTACTTCCGTTTGTAGTATGTGATCCATTTTAGGTAAGGGATAGTTTTCTTTGAGTGAGACTTTGTTCAAATTTCTAATGTCAACACACAGCCTGATTTCTCTTGTTTTCTTTCTTGTAGGGACAAGATTAGACACCCAATCTGAGAACCTAATGGGGGCAATGATTCCTTCTTCATACATTTGTTTGATCTCCTTTTCAATGGAAGGTAATAAAACATGATTGATCCTTCTTAGCTTTTTCCTAAAAGGTTTATGATCTTCTTTCAAAGGGATAGTGTGTTGTATAATACTGGTATCATAGGATTTTAAGTCTTCATAACTCCACGCAAAAACATCTTGGAATTCTTTCATTATCTCAATAGATTTTAGCTTTTCATCAAGGGGTAATCATTTAGATAATTTTATCAACTTAGGATTCTCTTGAGTTCCTATGTTGCATTCTTTAATGTCTGCTTTCAAGGGCTCCATCTTAGGCTTTTTAGGAATATCATTGGAGTCAAATAAGTCCTCCAAAGGAGATCATCCCTTGGGTAATTGGTTATCTTTGAGATTTATGACTTCGGTTTCATCATCAATTATTTCATCAATATCCATTTGCTTTAAGTCTTGAATATCTATTTTTATGAATTTAGTAGGGTGAAGCATGTTTATTGAGTTTTCTTCCAATTTGTTAATGTCTAACTCATTAGTATGATCAAAATCTGAAACTATGTCTACACATATATTAATGCTAGAAAATTCTTCATCTAATGTCAGAAAGTGATTAATTTGCTTATCGTTTTCAAAAACTTGCCAGTTTTTAAGATTATCAAGTATAGCTGGCCTGTGCCTAACCTTAGCAGTATACCGATGATTGGGCTGAAAAGGTAATTTGCAGGTTCTGGCAAACATAGCCAGGCTATGAGCTTGCATGTTATGTTTTCTAGGAATGATTGCAAGCTTGGTTTCTAAAAAAGTGTTAAGTATTTCTACAACTGTACCTCTGTAAATTCCTAATCTAAGGTCTCTGGTTATGTAAACTCCATTAATCTGTTTAACTATCAGTTTAGATTCTCCCATGATTGATACCCTTATAGATCCTAATCCTTTGACTAGCTTGAGGCCTAGCAAGAGTGCTTCATATTCTGCCATATTGTTTATGCATTTGAAATTTAACCTATAGGCATGACCTTCTACATGATCATTTTCTAAGTTATAGATGCATACCCCTACCCTTGCACCTAATTTGTTTACTGAACCATCAAATTCCAAATGCCATAAGATTTCATGTTCATAATTTGTATCCGGAGTAGTGGAATCTTTCTTAGCTAAGGTATCTGGATTTTCTTTGTCATCTGATATCTCTTGAATTTGCATAGTTAACTTTTCTTTTACAATTTCTTTTGGTTTTGCTGCTACGTCATTTGGAGTATCTTCTAGATTAGTTTCTGTATTATAGAGAATGAAGGAATCCATATCATAATGCACTAAGTAAATAGGAAATTTTTGAGGTCTCTCCTGATGACTCACTACATACTTCATTAAAGTTTCTCTATATAGCTTCCTCAGTTGTCCAAAAATAGGGATGGTGGCATATGACATGTCTAATTGTAGAAACCCCTGAAGTTTGGCACCCCAGGATCTAGACAATAGCATGCCATACTTGGGTGGAATGTCTGCTACCACTATACCCATGAGTATAGTTTTGGCAGAGTATTGAACCAAAGAAACACATAAATCCTTTATAAGCCCTAAACACCTCACTTGACTGGAATCAAAGGAAAATAAATCCTTATAGGGTCTAGTGATGTCTAAGTTAAGTTTCTCCATAACAGATTTGGGCATGAGATTGTGCGAAGCACCAGAGTCGAACATGGCATTATGCAAAATTTTGTCATGGATATTGAGATTGACATAGAAGGGTGGTATCCCTCCTTCCATTGGTTTCCCATTTACTTCAGCGCCAAAAATCAACTTGGGCTGGTCATCAAAGAGATTTACAGAATCTTCATTTTCAATGACATTTAATGATTTGCTTATCTGAGACTTGTAAGCATCATGTTTTACCAGTTCTGTCAAAGGAACTAAAAGTTTAAGCTTGGCCACCTCTGCTCCAATATTAAAGGGTAGGATTACTTTGTCTGTTTGAACTTTTGGATTTCTGGTAGTAGTGTTTTCTACGTTTTCTTCTCTTTCAGGATTTGGGACATTCTTTGCTGATTTTTCTAACACGATCTTTGGAGACTCTTCCATCGTTTCCTTGGAGGGAAGAGAAGTGGAAGGTTGTTCATTATTGGGATGATTATAAAACACATCTTCGAAGGATTTTGATTTGTTTTAGAAAGGATCTAAAGTGTTTTTTCCACTGGAACTATTTTACCCTTTTTAGGTTGATTAGGACCTATTTTCTGGTTTGGTTCCGGGCATCGGTACTTTTTTTGCTTCTTAAATTACACTGCTTATGTACTTAAAAAATAGTAGAATCATAACCCTATCTGAAATCAAATGAATCTCCTATTTGGGTTTGGAATTGTTGCAATACATGGGACTGTTGGTTGTCCTGAGTTAGGAAGACATCTTCCTCATCATCTAAACCCATTAAATTTATCTAAGTTTCTTGTTCAGGGTCTTCTGAGTGGGAGACCTCTGCATAGTTTTCTTGGAAAGGTGGTTTGATGTTCTGGTCAGGAATATTCTTTCTAGTATTTTGATTCTGATTTTTTCTAAAGTTAGGATTTCTCCCTGAATTAGCCTGTTGGCCATCCCAAGGAGATTTTGTTTCAATAATTTCAACTCTATCCAACAATCTATCCATTCCTTTAACAATGGCATCCATATTTTGTTCAAAGGGAGTACTCTCTTCTTTTGTAGGTCTTATTCTCTCATTCCTAGCTTTGTCTCTTTTGGAAAGTAGGTTAGCCTCAACACTTACTACTACACTCTGCATTTCTTCCAGAGTGGGGGGGTTCCTTTCTCTTAACTGGAAAGCCATATCTGAATCAAATCCATAAGGAAATTTGATCAGGGCTAAACTAGGTGGGGTTGTAAGGTCGAGTGGAATGGCACTATAAACAATATTGAACTTAGTACAATAGTCCTGAATAGTTTCTTGAGGTCCCCTTTAGAGGTTCTCATATTTAGATAAAATCTGCAGGGGGTCCATCATTTTCTCCCACCTGTTCAAGAATTGTTGGTAGATAATTCTTAAGCTATCTATACTTTGGGGGGCTAAAGATCTAAACAAAGTTCTAACTTCCCCAGTCAAACTCTGAAAAAAAATTCTCATTTGAACGTCAACTGTGTCAATTTCATATATCTCAAAATAGTTGGTCATTTTCTTAGTGTGCTGCTGAGCTGTGTATGTTCCAGTGCCATCAAAAGTAGTAATTTTACTCTGATAGTCCTAAGGCATGGCACCTAGAGGAGCAATCATCAGAAGGGAAGCATATCTATTGGCCATGATTCTAGGTTGGGTAGTAGTATGAACGAGAGTTGGGATAACAAGAGATATTTGGGTTGTGGAGGAAGAACTAGAAGTGGTGATGGGATGTTGGGTGATGATTGGTGGGAGAGGAAGTGAAGGGATGAAGGGAGGTGTGGAATGGATTTCAGAAGAGTGATGAAATAGTGATGAACTAGCAGAAAGAGAAGTAGTTTGAGAAAGTTGAGGTGTTCTATCGGTGGTAAGTGATGACTGAGTGGAATTCTGCAAATATCGATCAATTGAAAAATTGGCTCGTTGGGTTTCAAGTTATATGAGGAATTATGGATCTTGGAATAGGTCCAATAGTTCACTGTTAGATGTGGTTCTAAACAGAGATAGTTCAAAATGTTCATTAAAAGGAAGATCTTGTAGGAAAGTCCACTTGACAAGACATGAATGTGATCTGAACAAAGGTCTAGGGCTCAATGAACTTTCTTGTCTTCTAATGATTCTCGAAATCAGGTTGGGATTTTCAAACACAGGGGGAGGATTTGGGTCAGGGTTAGCCCTGGTATAATGAGTTCTTCCTGAAGCCAGATTTTGAGCCTTTCAATTCTATTCTTTTATGGATTTTTCAAAATAACCTCTAATAATCCTTTAAGGTACTTTATATTTAAACTTTATGTTTCTCAAAGGTTTACTTCAACTGAGGATTTGTTCTTCCCCAGTATGGTTGCCACTATGTTATCACTCAGATTTTCATTAGAAGTTATTGAAAAGAAGGAAAGGATCCAAGGTAACTACAAACTAATCTTTTAGGCTCGGGTTCTAGCCAACCCAAGTCCAGAGAGGGATCTCTCTTTATGATTTAGCTTTGTTTTCTAAGATATTAGGCTAGTATTAATGTTCAGTGAGGTTGTTTGTTTGAGAGTGGTGGAGTTATGAAACAAATGGGCAAAATAGGCTTTTAGGCCATTGGGTTATGGAGTAAATTAGGGATAATTCACTGGATTAAGTCAAATTGCTGAGGTATGAGTTCAACAGGCAGGATAGCAGAATAAAAACAAACTTTGGGGCTTCAATGGGTGATATTTCTGCTCAAAACTAGAGGGAAATCAAGAATCCTCAAGTTAGGAATAGAAAGAGGAAAGGAAGATAGGTCAACTATCAGAGGGCAATTAATAATCCTATACCAGGGACTTATTAGAAAAAAACTACAGGGATAGAGGAGTAGTTAAGAATTCCTTTATCGAGATAGTTTAGAAGAAAACATAGAAATGATGGACTGTTGATAGCAGAGAGAAATAAATATAATTCTGATATACTTTGACTATTTTACCATTTAGATTTAAGATGCATGAAACATTGAAACATATATAAAGCACATACAATCACAAGGATAGAATACTTATGTGTAATTATACTACATAGCAATCTGATGAAATGTCCTCAACTTTCATTCCTTTTCTAGCAAAAATCCAAATTTGAGTACAAAAGCTTTCTCAGCTTGATAGCATAGGTTTACATAGATGTTATAGAATCCACACCACAATACTTCGAATGGAGAAGTATTTATACAAAAATTACATAAAAAATATATCATAACCACATTAGACTTATTATAGGGAATACAAAATATCTTTTACAAAAAGATAGAGACAGATGGAAAACAGATCACTGATGTTCCTTTATTTATGAATGAGCTGGAGGTTATAACTCGGATTTGCCTCTTGCTGTTACTTTATTAATTGTGTGCTGGATCTTTGCTTACTTTCCCCTACTGGTACTCTTTACCTGTTCCTAATACTCTTTACCTGTTTATCAACCTTTACCTTAGCAAATGTTTTCTATTTACTTCAGAGTTACCATAGTAAATTATAGGATATCAGTCATATTGGCCCACCATTCTTCATTTGGTATCTTCATCCTGATCAATTTCCTATATATTTCGTCAGCTTCAATGTACTTAGAAAAATTGGGCTGAACAATAAACATATGTTTCACTTCAAGCTCAATATAGAAAATATTTTCCAAACCATCATACAACACTTTTCTTGTAGGTAGAGCTTTCACTGTGGAAGAGCTGGCTTGATTTCTGGCTTGTTTGTGCAATTTCTCAATGTAGTCATCAGTTTGTCATTTATGACTAGTGGGCTTGGAAGTCCTTTATCCCTTAGAATGTCATATTTTAACATAAAATCATCTATGTCCTCTTGAATACTTTGACATCTTTTTTCCAGGTTAAGCATTAAGTTCTTTTTAATAAGAACTTTCTTAATTTCAAGGATAATAGCAGTTCGATCCTTGATATCCCATTGTTCCAGCTGCTGCTTGCTTTTACTATTCAAGAAGTTGATCAATTGGGTTGCCTCTTCAAGTTTGTCTCGTAATTCTTCCCTGGTCTTCTGTATAGCCTTTGTAGCTAGTTTAACTAACTCAGTCTATTAAAAAATGATCTAGATAGAAGACCAAATATCATTGATGGAATCAATGATATTGGTCCCTAAAATCTCTCTAATATCTCTCAAAGGCTTTTCCAATGTTAAGTCCTTCTCTAATGTTCCGATTCTTTCAGTCATCCTTCTATTGTTTCTCTCTTCTTCAGTGTAATTAATCTGTGATAGCTCATAATTGTTTTCCAAGCTAGTAACCATTTCTTTTAGTTTCTTTATTTCACTTGCTTGGATTTTCATTTCCTCCATGGACTTTATTAAGTCCTCTGTTTCCCTTGTTGAAGTTACTGTTGCTTCTGATGTACTTGTTGTTGTTGTTATTGGCAGAGTTGTTGCTAGGGGAATGTTGGGTGCCAAATATGTTGCAATATTAGATGGAACCGCTGTAGAAATTATGGGCATTACAGTCTGAGGAATGGTGGTTAGCTCGCCCTATTTGGACTGCAAAGATTTTTCTAGTTCTTGCTCTGTTTCTTTGAACTGCTCATTCAACATAAGGAACAACTCCATAAGTTCTTCCTCGTTTTGTTTCTAAATTACTTCTGCAGTTTGGGTATGTAGGAGGGGTGGGAGTTTGAGTTGTTTCTTGAGTGCAGCAATATCATCATTCTTTTTCTTTATCAATATTTCAGTTGCTTTAACATCTTTGGGATCATGTCCCAACTCAATCACCAGGTCTTCTAATGATTTTATCCTAGTGTCCTTAGCCTGAGAAGAGGATTTTTCCAACTGTAACTGTGTTGTAGTATTACTCAGAGAATTCTGCAACTGATGTGCAGCGATGGCTTTACTGGTCAATTTGGAATAGACCATCTCACCCGTTTGCTTATGGAGCTAAATCTGATCAATTAGGTGGATGTCTCTGTTAAGAACTTCAAAATATTTTTTTAAATAATCAACCATGGAATTTTGCTGCTGTACTGTTGGCTTAAGAAAGATCATCTGCATCTTTCCCTCTTTGATGTCAAAGGATAACATCAACCTTGTCTGATTTGTAGGAGCCATTTTCAAATATTAGGCATAGGTTTGAGATTTGAGTTTCTCATTCCTAGCCTTAATCTCTTTGTACTTTTCTTTCGAATCCTGGCTCTGCTATGAAACTGTCCTTAGTGATGACACTTCTACACTTTGCTGCCTTCTTAGTGCCTGTGTTTGGGAGGTAGATGGTGTCTCCTCTGCTAGTGTTGTCTGCACTGTGTCACTTCTTGTCTCTTCATATTCCTGCTCGGACTGAGGATTCAATCTCTACCTCTTTACATATACCTAGTCCAATGGCACTATAGAGGGGCTAGCCTCATTCCGACTTCTTTTTTGAATTTTCTCCTCATTAAGAGGGGTCTGCAATACTGGAGGGTTGCCCATGTTTGTATCAGTCTGGGTCAACTCCTCAGAAATACTCTGTGACCCTAAATATTTTTCGTGTCCTAAAGTCTCTGGTTGTCCTGATGTTTGTGCACTGTGCTCCTGTGTTGGTCTCTGTGAAGATTCTTTAGGCACCTGTACAAAGGAATCCGGATCAAGTCTTCTTTCCAAATCTTTCAAAACATTTTCTACTTCAACTTGCATACTACCTTGTTATTCGGGAATACTGTCCACTCGGATGCTGCTATTCCCACTAAGATGTGTGGCTATCTTAGAAACAAACAATCAAAGTCTACTATTGTTTCCTTTTATGAAAAACAGACGAGAGGAGAACCAAGAGGGCCAACCTAGTCTTGCGCTGATTACCTTCCTTTCTTGATAGAGTTCCCACTTTTCTTTATCTGCCCAACTTCAAAGAACTTGTGGAATCACAACAACATACTACTATGCAAGAAACAAGGATCTAAATTCATAAATAATACAGGATCAGATGTGCATTAACCATATACATGCATATGTAAACAAGTACACAAGAATATGGAAGGAAACAAGAATAGCTTTATTTAGATGAAAGGTAGCAAGAGGATTACAACCATGTGCTCTGACCTAACATCATCCTCCAGCTAGGAAGCCCTTCTTCTCCTCAAGTAGAGCTAGATCACCCAACACTGTGAATGTACACCAGAAAACCAACAACACTTCTCTATAAGATACAAAATTCCAGCCTCTGGATCTCTGTGATGAGTGATCCATAGATGATTACAGAGAGGTGAGTCATCTTTTGGGATCTTGATTAGTGTCTTCTCTCTGATAGTTCTTGCTTCCACTTGGAGAATGATGATCTCTTACTCATCCCTGGTCAAAAATAGAGAGGCAAGTGTCAGAGGGGAAGCTTCTGGAAGATTCCATGATCCTCCACTTCACATTTTTGTCCCTGTCATTTGTCCATTCCTGACCATCGCACCCTCTAGAGGAGCAAATCAGTATGCATCACACCTTGTACACTGGGAAGGTGATATGCATTGCACTCCCTGCATTGAGCTTTCAATATGGTCCAGTTTTGACCATTTATGAGCATTTTTCAGTGGAGAACTTCTGGGAGATGATGTAATCAGTTGACCTTGTTCCTTTAGGCGGTGAAGAAACACTTTTAGGAACTCAGGAGCCCTAAGTTTATGGACATTTATGATTGGGGTTGAAGTGCCCAAAAATGTCTATAACAGTTGCCCCCTAAAGCATG
>APFE030575105.1:995-98293 GCA_000404065.3 Pinus taeda
ATGACTATATTAATTTATATTTTAATTTATAATTATGTATTAGGATGACAAAGTTAAGATAGCTGAGGTTTATATGATATTTATATTAATTAATGGATATGTTTTATGTTCAACCATAAATATATATATTTATATGTTTTGCTAATATATATTTAAACATATGGTATTCTAGTTTATAATTATAAATTAGGATGACAAAGTTGAGGTCGATGTGATATTTCTATATTGATTAATGAATATATTTTATGTTCAAACATATATATATTTTGTTAATGTTTATATGTTTTGCTAATATATATTTAAACATATGGTATTCTAGTTTATAATTATAAATTAGGATGACAAAGTTGAGGTCGATGTGATATTTCTATGATGTTATATATATATATAATATTTGCTAATGTATTTTAACATTAATTGGTGTAAATTTTACCAAATGTGAAAAAGCGAAGGAAAAAATGTTTTCCACTTTTTTAATAAATTTTTTTTTAAATTATGTTTTTAATTTAAAAATATGTTTAAAGTAATTTAGATTTATTTTAATTTTTTTTAATTAATTGTTTTAATTTATGTTAATTTATATGTTAAAGTAATTTAGATTTATTTTAATAGTTTTTTTTTACACTAAAGAAGTTTATTTTTAAATATTTTTACGGAATTTCAATGATTAAGAATTTATATAAAGTTATATATTAATTTATTTATAATTAATAATAAGTTAAAGTAAAAATATATATATTTCATTTTTTAATTTTAATAATATTAAAAATATAAGAAATAAATGTTTTAATAATTATGTATGTTTCTAACTTAAATTTATATGAATTATATAATTTTGATGCTCTAATTTATAATTATTATTATTATTATGACAAAGTTAAAATAACTATCTTTATTTTTTAGGTTGATATGATATATCTATCTATATTTATTAATGAATATGTTTCATGTTCAAACATGTATACTGAATCGAATTTGGAGACATTCTCCAAGAAAAGAAGAAACTAGAGGCCAAAATGGAAGAATTAAAAGTCAAATCATCAGAGAAGGCAAATCCAAGAACATAGCCATAGAAGAAGGAAAAAATATTCATGAGTTGGAGGAAAGACGCAGACAAGAAGATATATTGTGGTGCCAAAAGTCCAGCATTCAGTGGTTGAAAGAAGGGGAAATAAACTACAGATTCTTTCACAGATCCATGCTCAATCATAGACATCACAACCACATCCTTTCATTAAGTTCTAGCTCAGGCGAGAGGATACTTGACCAAAAGGGAATGAAAGATGAAGTTCTCTCATATTTATGAAATATCATGATAGAAGGGAACCAGGAACAATCAAAATGTGTCAATCAAATAATTGCAATAATCCCAAGGCTCATCACATAGCAGAATGCATCCTTAATGGGACTAGTTTTTGTCAAGGAAGTAGATCCATATTAAAGGAAATGTCGAATAATAAAGCTCCTAGACCATATGGGTATACTACAAAATTTTATGAAGCTTGCAGGTAGTTCTTAGGAGCAGACATTGTGACTTTAGTGGAGGAGACCCACAAAACATAGTAGATCTGGTATGGGCTTAATGCAACATTCTTGGCCTTGATTCCCAAATCCCATGAAGCTGACTGACGGAGTGGCTACTGACTGATTGCATTATGTAATGTGTTATACTAGATCATCTCATCGGTCATAGTGCACAAACTAAAACCATTGTTAAACACTATAATCAACCCGAAGAAAACAAGATTTGTGGAAGGACGTCAGATCCTGGATGGTATAGTCTCAACTCACAAAATACTCCACTCCTTGAAAGCTCGTTGAAAAACAGGGGTGCTCCTAAAATTGGATCTATACAAAGCATATGATCTATTAAATTGGAACTTTATCTTCCAGATGTTGTCTGCCTTTGGCTTCTCGCAAGACTAGAGCCATTGAGTAAGATCGATGGTAACCACCCCTTTCTTCTCCATCCTTCTCAATGGATCCCCTTCTAGAACCTTTCGCTTTAGTAAGGGCCTGCGTCAAGGAGATCCACTCTTGAAATTCCTCTTTATTATAGTAGTGGAAGTACTAGGGTGCTTGCTCCAAGAGGCAAAGCGCAGAGGAAAAATCAAAGGTATAAAAATTTCGGAAACAGATCTCTCGACGACCCATCAACAATTTGTAGTCTATGAAAACCTACACTTTGGAGAGCCTTCCATCCAAGAAGCTCGTGCCCTTCATGATGTTTTGGAGAATTTTGAATGCGCTACAAGTATGTCCCTCAACAAAGAAAATTCATGCATTTTTTTTCAACACCCTTATGCAGATTCAAAGGTACTTGGCCCACCTTATGGACTTTTCAATTGGATATGTTCCTTTGAATATCTAGGAGTCCCACTGATTGAAAACCCACTGAGAGCCGCATGTTGGAAGGAAGTTTACAACAAGCTATCACGAAGGCTACCATCATGGAAATTCAGATCACTTAATCTGCCAGGCAGAGCCGCCCTTCTAAAAGAGGTACTGCAAGCCATACCAATATACCAACTTTCACTGATGCTTGCACCAAAGTGTCTTCTTCAAGAATTTTGTTGATTGTTAGAAAATTATTATGGAAAGGCACTAACTTGTAGCGCAAGTGGGTGCTGGTCTCATGGGATAAAATATGCTTTCCAAAACTCAATGGTGGCGTTGTAGCGTATATTGTGTTTAAGCTTATTTATCAATTTTATCACAATGTGTGGTCTAAAAATCATGGCAGGGGTTCAACCTTAATGAAGCTCTCTTATTTCCTTTACATCTGCAGAGTCTAAGGGAAATTAAGTATTTTGTTTATTATACATTGAAATTGCAAAAGAAAGAATTGTAAAAGAATCGGCCTCGGTGTAGCCAAGGTTGATATACGAACAAATCAAATCACTATATAAATGGTTATATGGAGCTAGACCCGATATATATATATGTGTGTGTGTGTGTGTGTGTGTGTGTGTGTGTGTGTGTGTGTGAGAGAGAGAGAGAGAGAGAGAGAGATATCTGCATATTGAAACAAGAAAGAAACAAAGTAATATATCGGATTCACAAAAGAAACAAGTGTTAAAGTGTTTAAGATCTGGACCTGAAATCAAAATGCATCCAATGCACACGTAAGCCCAGGTTATGTGCAAGACAAACACGGTCTATTATGATTAAAGCGGATTAATTAGGCATATACAGAGGAGCTCGGCAACAGATCAATAGAGCCAATAGTCATTGTCATGTTCAGTTATTTTATGTTCTTTGAGATGTCTTTACCCTCTATGTAATATATTGTAATAATTCTTACTTCAGATAGTTAGAGAAACAGTTTTAGTAGTTTGACAGTTTCAGAGATCAACAATTGTTTCACAATGTATAAAAAGAGTAAAATTTACATAGAAGAGGTTGGTGGTTAGAATTTTGGAGAACCCGGAGACTAGGCCACTGTATTATTGATATAACTGTTGATTAATGAAAGAATCAGAAGTTTCCATGAATTGTTGGGTATAATTTTGTAACCTTCTCTGTCATTAGTCATCTTATGTTTTCTTCTTTCAAGTATAGTAATGAAGTTGTAGGTCATTATTTTCTTATGTAGATAAAGTTAAAATTCCTTAAAAGAGCACTCCTATAGTTGAGGTTTTCACCTTCCTTTCTAAGTTATAGATAATAGTTTCTGTGTAAGGCAACATATTATCTTTAACTTCTCCTTGGGTCACAGATAGTAGTTTCTGCGTTAAGCAACATATTGTCTATGATTCAATTCTTATTTTCATAATTCTTCTAAGTGACGGATAGTAGGTTCTGTGTTAAGCAACATAATTGCGTTTTATAAAGTTCGGTGGGTCCGCAATGTTATGGATGATTGGTTCCGTTGATAGCATCAATTACGATTTGCAATTGTGGGCCAAACCCGAAACATATATACATTGTGTTTAAAAGTCTCAATGGGTCCGTAGAGCAATGGGTGTCGATTCTGCTAATTGTGATTTGCGATAGGCGGATATGATATTTTATATATTACATTTTAATATTTACGACGGGTCCGCTATATAAGATAACACATTATGTACAAGAATTTGGTTCCACTGATTGCGAATGCAATAGCCAACCCGAGCATATATTATATCTCTCTCTCTCTCCTCTCTCTTCGCTCTCCTCTTCCTCTCTCCTCTCTCTATATAATAATATATATTATAATAATATATATTATATATGAGAAGAAGAGAAGAGAGAGAGAGATATATATGTCGATTGCGATATGCAATGGCCGAACCAGATAGTTTATATATGATGTGCTTTATAAGTCCAGCGGATCTGAAATATTGCAAGGTTTGAGTTCAAGCACCAATTGAAAGGGCTAATTGCGATTGCGATGGGTTTCAGACCCGATAGTTTATATGCTATGTTTTATAACTCTGGCGTGTCCGTCTTGTCGCAGTTTATTAAGGATTGGGTTGATATAACAATGGAAAGCACCGATTGTGATTTGTGATGGGAAGTCAAAAGAGCGATGAACAGGCGGATCCGATAGATTTATTAAATGGATTTAATTCCTTTCAGTTCTGCTTTGCGTGTTTTGCATCGATTTCACTGTGTAAACAAAAAAATTAATGTTAAAACCGAATCTGAAGAGGAAGGCAATTGGTGTATTTTCTGGTGTTTTGGCCAATCAAAACGCATCTGATACATACGTCAGCCCAGGTTATGTGCAAGTCAAACACAGTTTATTATGATTAAAGTGGATTAATTATTATTAAGGCATATACAAAGGAACTCGGCAGTAGATTAACAGAGCCAGCAGTCATTGTCATGTTATTTTCTGTTATTTTATGTTCTTTGAGATGTTTTTACCCTTTGTGTAATATTTTGTAATAATTCTTACTTTAGATAGTCAGAGAAATAGTTTTAGTAGTTTGACAGTTTCAGAGATCAGTAATTGTTTCACAATGTATAAAAAGAGTAAAATTTATAGAGAATGGGTTGGTGGTTGGAATTTTGGAGAACCTAGAGACTAAGCCACTGTATTCTTGATATAGCTATTGATTAATGAAAGAATAAGAAGTTTCCATGAATTGTTGGGTATAATTTTGTAACTTCTTTGTCATGTGTCATCTTATGTTTTCTTCTTTCAAGTATAGTAATGAAGCTGCAGGTCTTTATTTGCTTATGTAGATAAAGTTAAAATCCCTTAACAGAGTGCTCCTATAATTGAAGATTTCATCTTCTTTTCAAAGTTATAGATAATAGTTTCTGTGTAAGGTAGCATATTATCTTTAACTTCTCCAAGGGTCGGAGATAATAGTTTTTGTGTCAAGCAGCATATTGTCTATGATTCAGTTCTCATTTTCATAATCCTTCTAAGTGATGAATAGTAGGTTTTGTGTTAAGCAACATATTATCTTTAACTTCTCCTTCAAGCTTTCTTCATTCATCATTTATATCTAGCAACAAATGGCATTCTGAGATTTTCTAGTCACATATGTATTAAGGGTTAAAGACCAAGTTTTCTAGGTCCTTCATTTAAGAATACAATAAATAATAAAGTGACAAATAAGTGACAACAAACAATAATCATTAAGTCTTAAGCACAATTTCTCCACAGCCAGGAAATTTGTTTCTTAAGGTACAACATTAATTGGTGCCATTGTCGGGGAGAGAAGATAAGAACACTTTTCCCTGGGTTTTTCAATATTTTCCTCTGGTTGTTCAGTGAGGAGGGAATATTTGGCTATTTTGAATAGAAGTAATTAAATAGGAGTACTTTTCCTTGGGTTTATTAAGTTTGAAGTTGATTCTTGAGCATGACAATTTTCAGCAGTTGGTTGTACATTCACACTTGTGATTTTCACTTACAACATTGATTGGCGACTCCACCGTACTTTGAAGTTTTATTTTTTGGGTTTTAATGGCTCTCCTTGCATTCTTAGTCCATAAATTTGATCCATTTTATTTTACTTGGATCGTTGGCTATCCTCATGATATGCCTACATTTTATCTCTGGAATGAGTATCTTCCAAAATTCAATAGAAAGGAATATGAATATCTAGCTCAGCACCTCCAAGAGTTTCATAAATGCATGGAGCAGCAAGGTGTCATTCATGAAGATGTGAAGATGAAGTTGTTTTTGTTTTCTTTGGACCTAGAAGCTAGGGTTTGGTTCAGGTCTCTACCTCGTTCAAGCATTTCATCTTTGAAAGATTTCCATTCAGTATTCAATTCTTATTGTAGAATTTATTATTCTCACAAGTTTCTTTTTGAAGGTTGTTGTCAATATTATGATGCTAAAGAAACTTTAAAGGCTCAAGATAATCTTGTTGATGAAACTAATGATTTTGTTGATAATATATCAAGCATTCAAAGAGGTTATATCTAGATTAATCAGACCCAAACAAATGCATTAGAGATAGAAGCAAATATGGTGGTTGCAGGAAAAGCACCAGACACATAGCCTATCCAAGACAAGGGAAAGGCAAAGATGGAATCCTCTCAAATTCAAACAATGGAGGGTATGTGTAATGTAATTAAAACTTTGTCAGATAGGTTGAATAAGTTAGAGTTAGAAAATAAGAATTCTTAGAGACCTACGTTATATGCAATAGATGAAGATGAACTTGGTATCGAAGGAGAAGAGTATGAATATGATGAAACAGATTCCATTCATGATGAAAATAAAATTGATGAATATTGGAAGCAATTCTCTGATTTTATGCAGACTGAACTACATAAGAAATATGATTTGAGATTGAGGAAAAGATCAAGAAGTCAAGAAAATAAAAGTAAGCAGCAAGTTTCAACTTCCTCACCAAAGGAGACTCCACAAGAATCTAAGCCTGCAAAACAAGTGAATAAAGGAAATCAAGAGAGTATTCAGATGGAGGAAAATTCAAACATGCATCAATAATTTCTACTCAGCAATCGAGAAGAGGAAGAAATAATTAAGTTGCAAATAAATCGCCAGATTTCCTATTTTGTTAAATTTGATGATCCTCCTATCTATAGTGAAAATGGTTTAAATGGGGAACAAGGCGAAACTCTTCAAGTTCATCAGTTGGGTGTTGAACATACAGGAAGAAACCAGCAAGTGGGATATGTTGGACAGCAATATATTGAGCCATATATCATAGCAAAAGAGGCTATCTTATGTAAAAAGAAAGTCGATAAAGAGATTGTATATCATTGCATTGAAGAACATAAGGATGCCCATGGATCAAAGGTAAACAATTTGTTTGAAGTTGATCATATGTCGTATAGTAATGTGAAAAAATTTCTTTTTCCTGAGGTTATAATTACTAATTATTTTCAAACAAAGCTTAAAGATGAAAAGTGGAGACATGAAACTGACATAGATCATTTTCTTAAAGATGTTGCTGATTGTTTTGTTGAACATATTATCCCAACAGAAGGTTTAATCAAGCAGGAACCTTCATACATAGAGAATTTTTTTTTGGAGCTGATCAAGAACATATCTTTTCTTATACTTTTGAAGATCATGTGACAAATTACATGGAAGAATTTTATCAGCAGTCTACACATATCATTTTGTGGATATAATCCTAATTTTTGTTGTGAGCTTCTTTTATGCATAATTTATTTTTTGTTCAGAATGAATTGCATTTTCAAGATTCACTGGCAGAATGGTTCTAGATTAAGCACCCAAATGCTAACTTGGTACCATTGGAAGATTGACTTCACTTGATGGAGATCAATCATGTATATATGTAGGAACTTGTACATAAATAAGCTCAAGTGTTGAGCATTTGGTTTCCAATTGCAGTTCTTCAGTTTAATCATTAATTGATGAATAAAGGTGACTTTCCCAGTTGGAAACTAGTTTGTGGAGGTTTTAGACTTCAATATTCTCAGGTTCCAATTTGTCAAATTCCAGAGTTTTCACAGTTTTGGACTCCATGCCCAACTAAGGCTACTGATCTACGATTCTCAATATTTTGCTATCAAAGCACAAGCATCTTATCACTGCAGATATTGGTGTGGGTTCGCTGTACAAATTTTCACATAGTTAAGCCTAGCGAAGCAATATATGACTCCATGCCCAATGGATAAGGCACTAATCTATGGTTCTTAGTGCTTTTGTGGCAAAATCATTATCCCCAGTTGGAGCCAAATGTTGTAGATTATATTGTGTTTAAGCTTATTTATCACTTTTATCACAATGTGCGGTCTAAAAATCATGGCAGGTGTTCAACCTTAATGAAGCTATCTTATTTTCTTTACATCCACAGAGTCTAAGGGAAATGAAGTATTTTGTTTATTATACATTGAAATTGCAAAAGAAAAAAGTGTAAAAGAATCGGTCATGGTGTAGCCAAGGTTGATATACGAACAAATAAAATCGCTATATAAATGATTATATGGAGCTAGACCCGATTATATATATATATATATATATATATATATATATATATATATATATATATATAGATATATATATATATATAATATATATATATATATATATATATATATATATATATATATATTGCGTTTTATAAAGTTCGGGGGGTCCGCAATGTTATGGATGATTGGTTCCAATGATAGCGCCTTTTGCGATTTGTGTTTGTGGGCCAGACCCAGAACATATAAACATTGTGTTTAAAAGTCACGACAGGTCTGCAGAGCAATGGGTTTCGGTTCCATCGATTGTGATTTGCAATAGGCGGATCCGATATTTTATATATTACATTTTAACATTTCCAGCGGGTCTGTTGTATAGCATAGCACATTATGTACAAGCGTTTGGTTCTACCGGTTGCGATATGCGATAAGTCGGACCCGAAGCATATATATATATATATTATGTTTTATAAGCCCTGGTAGGTCCGCAATCATCGCATAACGTTTATATCTATATCTATATATGTGTGTGTGTGTGTGTGTGTGTGTGTGTGTGATTTACGCCGATTGCGGTATGCAATGGCCGGACCCAATAGTTTATATATGATGTACTTTATAAGTCCGACGGGTCTGCAATATCGCAAGGTTTGAGTTTAAGCACCAATTTAAAGTGTTGATTGCAATTGTGATGGGTTTCGGACCCAATAGTTTATATGCTATGTTTTATAACTCCAGCGCGTCTGTCTTGTCGCAGTTTATTAAGGACTGGGTTGATATAACAATGGAAAGCACCGATTGCCATTTTTGATGGGAATTCAACGGAGCTCTAAACAGGCGAATCCGATAGATTTATTAAATGGTGTTAATTCCTTTCAGTTCCGCTTTGCGTGTCTTGCGTCGATTTTGTTGTGTAAAAGGAAAAATTAATGTTAAAACCGAATTTGAAGAGGAAGGCAATTGGGTGTATTTTCTGGTGTTTTGGCCAATCAAAATGCATCTGATACATATGTAAGCCCAGGTTATGCACAAGTCAAACATGGTTTATTATGATTAAAGCAGATTAATTATTATTAAGGCATATATAGAGGAACTTGACAATAGATTAACAGAGCCAGCAGTCATTGTCATGTTTAGTTATTTTATGTTATATTATGTTCTTTGAGATGTCTTTACCCTCTGTGTAATATTTTGTAATAATTCTTACTTCAGATAGTTAGAGAAATAGTTTTAGTAGTTTGACAGTTTCAGAGATCAGCAATTGTTTCACAATGTATAAAAAGAGTAAAATTTATAGAGAAGAGGTTGGTGGTTGGAATTTTGGAGAACCTGAAGACTAAGCCACTGTATTCCTGATATAGCTGTTGATTAATGAAAGACTCAGAAATTTCCATAAATTGTTGGGTATAATTTTGTAACTTCTTTGTCATGTGTCATCTTATTTTTTCTTCTTTCAAGTATAGTAATGAAGCTGCATGTCTTTATTTGGTTATGTAGATAAAGTTAAAATCTCTTAAAAGAGCACTCCTATACTTGAAGTTTTCATCTTCCTTTCTAAGTTATAGATAATAATTTCTGTGTAAGGCAGCATATTATCTTTAACTTCTCCAAGGGTCGTAGATAATAGTTTCTGTGTCAACTAGCATATTGTCTATGATTCAGTTCTCATTTTCATAATTCTTCTAAGTGACGGATAATAGGTTCTTTCTTAAGCAGCATATTATCCTTAACTTCTCCTTCAAGCTTTCTTCATTCATCATTTATATCTGGCAACAAATGGAATTCTGAAATTTTCCGGTCACATATGTATTAAGGGTTAAAGACCAAGTTTTCCAGGTCCTTCATTTAAGAATACAACAAATAATAAAGAGACAAATAAGTGACAACAAACAATAATCATTAATTTCTTAAGAATAATTCCTCCACGGTTAGGAAATTGGTTTCTTAAGGTAAAACAGGTGGTATGGGGCTCAAAGACCTAGCAATACTCAATAAGATCATGGGGGAAATTGTGGTAGCGATGGCTCCAAGGCAGGATTGAACTCTGGAAGCAAATACGAAAGAGGACGAAATCAAGAGGGGATTCTTCAAGAAATTGACCTCCCATTAGGTTTTTCAATATGGAACTTGGCCCTTAGGAACATCCCTTTGGTTAAATATCATCACTTTTTGGAAATATAGGATGAAATAACTATAATGCTTTGGACTGACTCATGGAAACAACTTCCCAAACTTTCAAGTAAACCAGATTTAGTCCCCTTCCATGACCTCATTTAGTCTCATAATTTGACAAAAAGTTCAATAATACTAGAAAAACACAATCACTAGTGAGGAATGGAGATAGTGGAAAACAAAGGAGGATTGGTAGGGTGCGGAAAGGATCCAAGATTGGAAAACCTTTAACAGTACGCTTAAGGAAAGGAGGGTTCGAATATCCCAACTTCAGGGAAAACTTTGATGGTGGTAAAAATCGATGGGAATGTTCATCGTAAAAGAATCCAACTTGATTGTAGCGGATCTTAACAATATCACAAACGAGGCAGTGTGGAGGAAAATATGATCACTCAAAGTCTAGCCCAAAGTGGCCCACTTCCTCTGGTTGTTTTGCTGCAAGTGGTTCCTCACCTGGGGTCTTATGTTGAAAAAGAGATATGCATTACCCTCGCATTCTCTGCTCTAGCAACAATAATAAGAGACGATTAAACACCTAGTGAATACATGTCAGACAACCATGACCCTCTAGGAATGGATTCTTAACACATTTGGGCACCTGGATCATATCCTTGACGGCTTGATTAACATAGTAGGACACTAGAGGATGGGAAATCTTTAAGAACTTGAATGCAAATAGAGCACGAGTCTTTTTCCCAGGGTTCTTGTTGGCTTGATGGGCCCTAACCCAGGTTCAACATTAGTCAGCCAAGAAAATCCCTACACTACTGGCCCGTTCGGCATCAGCCTATGGAGCATGGACCGAAGTCTCACCCGAAGCAGTATGGGGGGATGGAGGAACCAAGTTTTTGCACCCTAAGATGGTCGTGATGTCAGTCTATACTTCCTGATCCTACCTTCATGCAGATCGAAAAGCCTTTAGGGCTTATTGATGTTCCTTTTCTTACGTCCTTCAGTACCTCTGCGAAGGTACTCCACTGATCTTTGCGGTGTCCTAACCTAAGGTCCAGGCACTTACGCGCCTCTATGACTGCACTATTGTATAAGTTCCCAAGTTATCTCAAGTGTTACCTAATATACCATGCATTTACAGTTACCTTTGTGTAAACCTTTACTCTTGCTTGTGTTCAATTAACAGATTTAATCAAATACATTCACGCATCAAATAAGCATTACAATGTAAACCCAAATCGTAACATAATATAATCAGAAGCATTAAACACAGACAAAACACACAGTGATTGCAGAATAATTCTCTTTATTGATATCTCAAGTCTAGTACAGACTCTATCCGCCCTACGCACACAATTGCAGGGATCCCCGCACTCAGTTGAGGACTTCCACCCTAGTCCTCTGCGCACTTAGTTGTAGAGCCTCTACCTATGCTAAGACTCAAGAATACTCAAAACTTCTTACCCAAAATCCTTCTTCTTGTTACTACTCTTCTCTTAGACTCTTCTAAGACTCCCTTTTTATATAATCCCATGGTTTGCAGACCATGGGTAGATCTTTATAGCCGACATGATACTTTACAAAACAAGGGCGGACTGTGGAGACTTTACATATTTATTACAAAATTTGGGCCTTTTGCCCCAAACATGGGCTTTTAGCCCCAAAACTGGTTCTTGGGGGAACCTGTTTCCAATAGGTCCCCAAAAAATACATGGTGACTCGCTCTCGAGTCACTCTGTAGGTGTGGATATCTTGGCGCGAAGACCCCCCAGCTCGACCTATACGACTACCACCTCGGTGGTGCACTGCACAACCGCTTGCTTTATTTCCTCAACCAGCGGCTCTATTGTTGGCCCTGGACTGTCAACTTGAAGCTTCTGTTGAGTCTCCTATAGACTAGCCAACTTGCTTTCAATGGAGGCCGTGATCAAGTAGGCCTCGTCTAACCAAGGCTTCAAGGGTGCCTTCAGCACTGCCTCTTTGTGTTGAGCTACATCTACCTGTTCCTCCAATGCCTTGGCCTCATGCAGCTTTGCAAGTCTCTATGTGAGGGCAACAGTATGCATTCTCCCTTTTACCTCATTGTAGCACTATTGTAGCTCTCACACCTTTGTTTCTAGCGTCTGCACAGTAGGGTCTTCTTGTAGGCTGGTTAGTACTTCAAACAATTGTTCAAAAAGCATTGTGTAGTCTGCTGCTGCACATTCTACTACCATAATTGCTTCTGTTATAGCAATCTTGCGCTGCTCCTTGACTTGTGGTGGAGTCGAAGGCTAGGCCCTCAACTTCAGTTCTGCAATTTGGAGGTTTAACTCCAACTAAACCTTTGACAATTCTGTGTGGGCGTCGCGCACGCCCGTAGCAAGTTTGCGAATGTGCACATCTACTGGCTTATCTGCAGGAATGACCAACTCTGGGACCATTTGGCATGCTTCCTCCAAAACCTGGACTATGTGCTTGTTCTTATCGGCCACGTCGTTTATAGTGGCAATGGAAGAATCTCATTGTACGACCATCTGAGCATTGTTAATGATCTTCTCGCTAATTACCTACAAAGCACGATGTTCATGGGCCCTCATCTCCATGATCACCCCATCCAACAGCAAGTGGAGTGCCTCACTCAGAAGCGCTGCCAAGTTCAACCCTACTCCCTTGAGTGCGCTGACAGCGGGCCTGTTTGCTTCGGTCTCTATCGTCAGTGCCCCATTTGGCAACACTATGGCTCAAGAGTCCTTCGCATGCAACATCCTGACAGCTTCTGAAGTACCAATAGCCAAACTGGTGGATGTCACACTGGTCTGTGTTGCCTGAATCTGCAGCTCTCGCAGATTCGCCTGAATGGCCCCCAACGCCTATTGTTGCTACTGCTCAAACTATTGTAGCGGTTTTGCGGTGGCATCCAGCACTGTATCCCCAATTTCATTCAGATCCCCCTCTGTTAGGGTGATCGAGTCCATGGACATCTTTTTGGCCTTGGTTTTCTTCCGTAGCCCTACTTTTTCTTCTCCCCTTGGGCACTTGATATGGAACGGAGGTGTTTGTGGGTCCACTCCTCCTGTTCTATTGGATCGTCCTCTTCTTCCTCTTCTTCTAGGGAGGGTGACTTATCTTTGTCGGAGCTGCACTAGTCTGCTCCTATCTATCCACCTGTATCCTGTGTGGAAACGCAGTCTACCCTAGCCTTATCCTCAGCCTCCTTCCTCCTTTTCTCAACCAACTGCTCCATCTTGAGCTTGGCTTCATCCTTCTTCCACTGTGTGGCTATCTTGCTAGATCCTGTCATTAAATCCAAGGCAGTGTGCCATTCTGCCAGCCAGTTGTCAATAACTTCTTGAATCGCATAATCTGTAGCTAAGTAGGTCAAGTCACGCCACTTCTGCTCGGGGTCCTTTCGCGCTCTGATGGAGATGGTGGAAATCAGCCTTAAACTCTGCGGTTGTAATTTATCGAAGATAGTAGGTGACAACCGCGCTTGTGGTTGATGGCCATGTGCACGTTCATCTCCATCAAGATCCAAAAGATCTTGTTGTCCTTGATCTATTGGGGATCCTTAGTCACCCATAGCGAAGTGTACTTCATGGTCTCAGGCAGGTCTGGTGGAACCAAGGGAAATTGGTTCTTCGAGCAGCTCCTAGGTTACCAGCATGATGGACAGCAAGAGCCACGCATAGTGGAAGGTCTTGCTGAGATCCTATGCCTCATGGTAGTTCACAAGGAACTCACCACAGAGGTAGCCTACCCAATTAAATTGAACCCCCTCTGCACATTAGGCTGCTAGAGCTACGATGAGCATTAGTACTTCATTAGAGTGATACTTCCGCATGACCTTCCCTACCAATATTCATGTGGCCACTTCGACACAGGGTCGGAAATACTTGTAATCGCATAAACGCTTGACTTCTTTACTAATGTGAACTTCCTCTTCATGGCCTCTGTGAGGGCCAGTTCACCTGCCTTTCCACCAAACATCATAACCAGATTCTCCCTTGAATATGGTAGCCTCATGATTTTGTGGATCAGTCTATCAGTTATGGGTATTGGCTCCTCCAGCTAGAGACACCCATTATGTACCAAGCACAGAAGCTGCTTGATTACCAACAAGGTAATGGGTGTGCGATTATAGTGTGGCACCCATAGTAGGTTGAGCAGGCCTGCCTTATCCACTCCTTTGAGCCACTTCCGTAGTTCCAACGTGGTCACCTCGGTGGTCTTATGGAGGACACAATGCATCAGCTGGTCTGTCACCAAGTGAGGGAATCGCTCGGTATTAGCTAAGTCCTAGTCATCCAATTTCAACATTGGATTCTGTGTCAAGCGTGATCCTTCAAAAACAATCTTTTCCGGCAGCAGAGGTGTGTATAAGGTGACCTTGCTCTCGTCAATGTCCTTAGGCACCTTGGCCTTGCCCCTACGTGGAGGGACGTACTCAGGCAATTTAGTAATGGGGTTAGACCCCTCAACTTCAATGTCCTCCTTGTCAATCCTAAGATCCTCATCGTCCATTGGGATATCTTCCTCCTGTGGTTCCAGGATAATGGTTTTTCCCTTTTCTTGAGTGGTGGGCTTGTCCTTCGATGGGTTTCTCCTAGGTGACGTACCCACCAGTGGTGTTGTGACCTCCTTTCCTTTCTTGCCTTTCGCGCCTTCCTGGGTTTGGGTAGGCCTTAGTCTAGGCAACCGTGGTGACTTGGGTATCTCTGAAACCTCCAGAGCAGTTCCCCCTACTCCCATAGCAACCTCTGGCACAACCCCTTCGGCTGTCACAACTTCCCCAATATCTATGGTTTTTTCTAGTGTAGACATGACGCTATCCAATAGTTCTTGGGTATCCTTTAGTAATTTCTCAAATGCCAAACTCACTATTAGAGCCTTAAGGAATCCACCATTCATACACGTCTCGGAGCTCAACAACTCAATGCTCAAAATGCCAAGTGTTCTTCATTAGGAAGCCACATGTAATTTATAGACCATTTTGAATTCAAATCGGACCATTTCCCCCAAAATTGTTTTATTAATGCTATATTGGCGGCATCTTTTCAAGGATCTCTCCCATAAATTTCATCTTAAACGCTGCCCCCCCGCATTTCATTTGGCCGTTTTTCCATCGTTAAATCATGAACATGACTTTAACGGTCACTTTCCAGCTAACCTGCATAGTTTCATCCCAGGTAGCGCAACATTCTGTGTGCTCATGTGGTCTCTGTGACATCTCCTCATTCCGTGTAGTTCCTTCATCGCATAGTTCCCTGACGCGGGTAGTGTAGTTTATAGTCCCGCGCCTCCTTTCAGCTACCTGGAGCGCTAAGACTGTGCTTCCTTCATATAGTCATCTAGTCGTATCACCAGTGTATGGCTTCAATCGGCTACCATTTACTTTTCCTGGGAAGGGCTCCCCATTTAACTTAACCAACTGAACTGCTCCACCATCGGTAATCTCTTTAATGACATTGGGCCCCAACCAATGCATCCTAAATTTTTTTAGAAATTTATCAAACTTGCTGTCATATAACAAAACCAGATCATTTACCTGGAAGGTCCGCAGTTTAATGTGTTGATCATGCCATGCATTTTCATGCTCCTTTTGAACTTGTTGACGAAATCCAGCTAGAAATTGATCCTCTTCAAGCTTTGTTAGCTGCATGAGCCTCTCTTCCAGGGCTCTGCGATCTGCCATTCCTGTGAGTGCCACTATGCATAGACTAGGTACAATGTATTCCATTGGCCTCATAGCTTCTATGCCATACATGAGTCTGAAAGGTGTTTTCCCAGACAGCTTCGTGCAAGTTGCTCTGTAGGCCCATAGCACCATGGGTATGCGCACATCCCAATCATTTCTCTAAGCATTGCAGAACTTCATCAGTATGCTCTCCAATACCTTATTGAATTCTTCCACTGTCCCATTAGCTTGCAGATGAAAAGGCGTACTTTTCTGATGATACACCTAAAATTCTTTTATCAATGCATTGATTGTTTCGTTAAGGAAGTGTGTACCACGATCGCTCATCAAGATCTTTGGACAACCAAATCTTGTAAACACATATTCAAAAAGAAACTTTGCTACTATCACACCAGTATAGTCCTTCACAAGCTGTGTCTCTGCCCATCTGGTCAAGTACTCTGTCATGGTGATGATGTACCGTGCACCTATTTTCTTCCCTGGAGGCTGAATTAGTCCCACAAAGTCAATCGCCCATTTCTCGAATGGTTGTAATGTCATCTGCGGTGTCAATGGTAGTTCATCCCTTCGCGATGGCCTGTCAGTCCTTTGGCATGGGTCACATGCCCTACAATAAGCTTTCACGTCCTTATGCAGAGTTGGCCACCACAAACCAACACGTAGAACCTTTTGTACTGTCGCATTTCCTACATAATATCCTCCTGCAACTCCTCCATGAGCCTCTACAAGGATGCTGCTCTACTAAAACTCAGGTACATAGCGTCGTAATATTTTATCAAACCCCATTTTGTATAGATTTCATGCAATGACGGAAAAGTTTGCTGCGCGCACTACTAACTCCTTCTTTTGTTGGCTTGTATACCCTTCTGGAGTAGTCCCTGTTGTCAGGAATTGTATGATATCCTCAAAGTGATTGTCGGTGACACGTACCACAAAGAGTTGCATGTCAGGCATTCCTTCTTCCAAATTAGTGGGCTCCTCTCCCATTTCGATGCGCAATAGATGACATGGTCTCATGTTCAATCATCCAGGCTTCATAATAACTTCAAAATCATACTCCTGAAATAATAACAACCACCTATAGATCTTCCCCCCCAACACCAACTTATTAACTAGGTATTTTAATGCAGAATGATCCGTATACATCTTAAAATATCCACCCAACAAATAGTGCCTGAACTTTTTGAGCGCGTATACCATGGCTAGTCCTTCATGCTCAGTAGTGGAATAGTTATTCTCAGCCTTGGACAGCTTCCTGCTCGTGAATGCTATAGGATGGTCCAATTCCTCCTCACCTACCTATGTTAGCACGACCACCAATGCTATACATGAGGCATCCACGTGCACATGAAATTCCTTCTTCCAGTCCAGAAAGACTAGGATAGGCACGGTTACCATTTTCTCTTTCAGCATATCCAAGCTCTTATGGCATTCATCACGGAAACAAAACTTAGCATCCCTTTTCAACAACTTCTCCATGGGCACAGTGATCTGGGCATAACTCTTGATGAACTTCCTATAGTATCCAATGTGCCCCAGGGTCGTGCGCAACTGTTTCACATTCCTTGGCACCTCCAAGTTGATTATCGCCGCTATCTTCGAGGGGTCTACCATCGATCCTTGTCTGCACACCACATGCCCTAGTAGGATCCCAAAAGGAACACAAAATAGACACTTCTTCATATTGAGCGCAATCTGGTATCTTCGACACATATCTAACATTAAGTGCAGAGTTGCCACATGACGTTTGACCAATCCAAACATTGTCCAATCGTCAAAGTACACTTCCAGGAACTTATGAATGAGGTCTTTGAATTCCGTAATGACTATGCATGAAAATATTGTTGGTGCATTCTTCAACCCAAAAGGCATTACAGTATACTGAAAAAATCCCCATTCCGTCACAAAATTCGTCTTGCTTCTATCTTCAAGCGTGATTTTGATTTGATGATACCTAGAGAACCCATCAATGAAAGAGTATGTTTCTTAGCCACCTACATTATCCAAGACTTCATCACTAAACAGGGTTGAGAAGGGGTCATGCATGCAAGCATCATCCAGTTTCTAGAGATCCATGCATATCCTTATTTCTTCCTTCTGTTTCTTTTCCAAAACCACTATCGAGCTCACCCAATGAGGCTCTTCAACTGGTTCAATAATTCCTGCCGCGAGCATCTTATCCAACTCAGCATGAACCCTTTCCTTATACATAGGATTAAGGCGGTAAGGTCTTTGTTTTATAGGCTTTGCACCTAGTTTCAGGGTGATCTTATCCCTTTTAGATCAGAGAACTTTGTGGGGAACAAATCCTGATATTCACGGAGGAGGTCAGCGACCTTATCTACTGTTGCATCATCCCAATAGTCCCCAATTTTTGCAAATTTTGGTTCTGCCCCTGTGCCAATGTTGACCTGCCTAGTTTTCAGTGGCGTGGTTATGTCAGGATCCTCTATCTGCGAACCTTCAAACTTGCAGTGACCTTTAGTTTCCGGAATATTAACTTTTCAAGGATCCTCATCTTCTTCTTCAACGGTCACGTTATAGCATTCTAATACATGACTCAACTGGGTAGTCCAATCAGGTTGGATCGAGTCCAAAGGATCTTGTGGTATCCTAAAGATCACTGCTTTAACCTCTTATAGCATCGTGTCAATACAGTCAAACCCATCCTCAAAGTTGAACGTCATTAAAAATCCCTGGCGTAGGATGTCCCATTCCTCCATGCCATGGCAGAGCTCGGTTTCCAAGTACCAATTCATTGGTATGACGCCGAGGGTATGACAAAATAGATACACCCATTCAAGCTAGGGCTCTATGCCATAAGCCTTATTCCATTTAACCAAGTGATCGCGTGGGTCATCTCATCCATCATACTTATCTATCATCCGTACTTTTGGCTACCCAAAACATATTCTCATCGTCCTCCTATAGTCGGGCCAATCACTAAAACTATCCTTGTGCGTACCCCACCATCTTGTAGGTGTAGCGCATAGTACCCAATCCAAAGCTTGGAAGCGATGTTTCTCCAGTAGTCTTTCAAATGCATTCAAAAAGTAATCAACATTAGTTATTCCATCATAATGAGGCAGATTCCCGACTTCGGATGACACACAATGCAGCGATTCGGTCATCATATTAAAACGTAGCGTCGAGACTTCATGCAACCAATTCTTCCAATGCTCCAATTCTTTATCTGAATTTGACATGTAGGATCTTTTGCGATCCCATGTAATGCATCCATTCGCTGTTAGATTCACCCAATCCTAATCTCGTGTCATTATCTTGTAAATCTAGTCCATATTGTCATCACTTTCATAATCTCAGACTAGTTCTGTATAGCATAGTCCCTCCGCGGGATCCAATGGCACCACTACATGGAGCGACTTGTTTTAAAATATCATTTTCTGCTTCTTCAGGTTGATTACCTCATTCATGTCAGTGGTTCAATCGATTCTAACGAGCATAGAGTAGGGATTTCTATCATCCACAATCTCTATTACCTCAAAATCCGCCAACGCGCTTGCACCCTCAATGTCAATTGTGACCCCTTGTAGCCTCCCCATTGAGATAATTTTATGTTGATTCGCCATTCTTAACTGTATCGAAGACCACTGGAGTGTAGGTCTCCCCATTCTCTCCCAGGTCTATTTTGGAGAAACATTTGCGTCGAACCCCAGATCCAAGATAACTTGGTCCATCTCATATTCCCCAATCTGCGCGGTGAGTCTCGTCTCTCGTCCAGTCCTTGACTTATGCTTGCCAAGCTTCCTAACCACATGTGGTTCACTAGTAGCGCTATCCTTACCAGCGCAACGATTGATCAATTCCTGCAAGCCCTTCACAACTTTACTATAACAAAGCAGCTTCATGCAGGTCTCGAAGAACGTGGTAAGCATGGATGGGTCCATTTCTTCAACTAGTTTCTCTTGAATTTTGGAAGTAGAGGCCTCGACGAAGCTTTTCTTTGCTTCCATAAATGTTTCTTTTGCACACTCCAAATCAAACACAATCTCCTTTTCTGGTGCTTTGTGGACCCATGCACCTTCTGCAAGCTACTTCCCTATATCCTCCCCAGTCATGGTTCCGCTCCACAGCATAATGTTTACCTTAGGTTCTTCCTCATGAGGCTCAACCCTCATCATCTAGAGGTTTTGTGTCGGCTGTAGAGGCTGCGCCCCTTTTTCGTGAATCTTAGCCAACAATATTGGGCAATCCTCAGCTGCATGGTCAAACTGAGTACAATAGCAGCATGAAAATCGCGTCGGATTTAGACTGTCCCTCGCGTAGTGTCCTAGGCCTCTGCAATTGTAACAAATCAGTTGTCCTCGCCCTCTCCCAGGCCCTCCTCCACCTCAGCCTTGGCCACGGCCTTGATATTCACCTCGCGTTCCCCCAACGCCTTGGTTTGGAGGTCACGTTTCTGTCTTCATTCTATATGCGGGTGTCCTATCCATCATCAGTTCATAACTTCGACAATTGCGCTCATCATGGCCTACTGATTGACAAAAATTACAAAACAATTGTTCTGGTGTTTGTACAAATTTCTGTAGAAAATGGCAATTATCGGTCATGTGTTTCCATGCTACCTGACATATAGCACACCATAGCACAGGCCCTGCACTTGGCCTTGTTGCGGCCTCTAGTCATAGAGGCATTGGTCCTCCTACTGCAACGTAGTTCACGAACATTGGGCAGTGATCCCTGTCATGCCCCTGACCCTTGCATTTTATGGACCAAACCTCTTCACGTGCCTCCGGTTAAGCAGTCCTGTCTTGCTTCAAACTTTGCATTTTGAGACAAAGGCTTTGCAACTGTGCATGAATCTGCTAAACCCCTAGATTCAGATCTTGCATCGGCATTTCGTGCAGTCTCATTACAATATCCAAGGCCTCTGCCTGAGTCATAATCTTTTGTTGTGATAGTGCGACCCTTAAGTGAGGTAGGATCAAAGCCACAAACCATTTGTAGTGTTGCTCGTCCGTCAAATTCATATTGGCTTCACGGATTTTACACTTCAATCTTTGATCTAACTCCTAAGAGGTTTCACCTGGTTTCATCGCAATTTCCTTAAATCCCATAATTGACTGCGCTTCACACTTAGGCCTACTGAATTCTTTATTCAGCGCGGTCTGGATCTTTGCTAGCGTAGCTGCCTGGTTTTCATTAGAGTATTTGATGTACCATGTTAGTATGCAATCCTACAAAGCACTAACCAATGTTGCCTTCTTCATGTGATCATCTGTAATGCCCTGAGCTGCCCATATAGCCTTTATGACGATCCAAGATTGGCTCGGGTCCTCATTCTCTATGTCCTTGAATACAATTAGTTTTACGGAGTTCGCCATATTGAACAGTGGAGGTGGCAGTGGTGTGGGTGATGGGGTGAGTGGTGGAGGTGAGGATGGAGGTGGTGTGTATGGATGTGATGAGGGCAGAGGTGGTGTAGGTATTTGCGGGAACCCTCATCTTATCAACTGACTAATGCTTGGGGAAGAAATCTGTGATGTCCCTTCTGCTAACTTCGTGATCCACTCGTATAACTCAATCAGGAAGGAACATAAGAAGATTTCGTGTATTTCTGTGTATAGGTATTTTTCCAACCATTTTTCTTTCATCAATCGCGGGTTCTTGTTTTCTTGCACCGTGAATTCGTGGATCTTTCTATCCAACCAGGTTTTAATTTTTTTCTTCATTGGATTCCAATGGTACGACATCACACATCTTGTTATGCAAATCTCGGTCCTAGCAACAGAACCATTTGTTGGCTTGATGGCCCTGACCTAGGTTCAACATTAGTTAGCCACGAAAATCCCTACACTACTGGCCCTTTCGGCATCAACCCATGGAGTGCGGACCGAAGTCTCACCTGAATCAGTATGGGGGGATGCAGGAACCATGTTTCCGCACCCTGAGATGGTCGTGATGTCAGTCTATACTTCCTGATCTTACCTTCGTGCAGATCGACAAGCCTTTAGGGCCTATTAATGTTCCTTCTCTTCCGTCATTCAGTACCTCTGTGAAGGTACTCAACTGATCTTCGCGCAGTCCTAACCTAAGGTCCAGGAACTTACACGCCTCTATGACTACATTACCGTATAATTTCTCAAGCTATATTAAGTGTTACCTAATCTACCATGCATTTACAGTTACCTTCGTGTAAACCTTTACTCTTGCTTACATTCAATTAACAGATATAATCAAATACATTCGCGCATCAAATAAACATTATAATGTAAACCTTGATCGTAACATAATATAATCAGATGCATTAAATAGAGACAAAAATACACAGTGATTGCAGAATAATTCTCTCTATTGCTATCTCCAGTTTAGTACAGATTCTATTCGCCCTATGCACACAACTGCAAGGTTCCGCACACTCAACTATGGACTTCCACCCTAGGCCTCTACACACTCAGATGTAGAGCCTCTACCTACGGTAAGACTCGATAACACTCATAACTTCTTACCCAAAATCCTTCTTCTTGTTACTACTCTTCTCTTAGACTCTTCTATGACTCCCTTTTTATACAATCCCATGGTCCGCAAACCATGGGTAGATCTTTACAGCCAACATGATACTTTACAAAACAAGGGCGGACAACCCTTTGAGCTCTTCGCGCTCCGTGACCACAAAATGCAGAGACTTTACATATTTATTACAAAATTTGGGCCTTCTGCCCCAAACATGGGCTTTTAGCCCCAAAACTAGCTCTTGGGGGAACCCGTTCCCAACAGTTCCTCCTCTATAAACATTTGGAAGAGCACGAACATAGCCATCTTCAAGGATCAACAACATTTGGTCCATCATATCTAGAAAACAACTAAATAAAATGTAAGGGAGATGATTTTATTAGAAACATGGTCAGAAGAGGACTACAAAGCTTCGTGAGAAGAGGCGTCGATTCTAAATACCTGGACTTATCCCTAGCTATGACTCTTTTCACGACCAGCTAGGACCCTTCGAACCAAGTGATTTCCCCAACCACATTCATCCCACCTCCGGAAGGCATTATCAAAATAAACTTTGATGGGGTGTCAAAAGGGAATCATGGCCCCACAGGGGCTGGTGGAATTCTCCGAGATAGTATGGGTCAGCCCATAGGAATTTTCTTAGGGTCGTGTGAGCATATGACAAATAATGTGGCAAAACTTACTGCACTAGAAAAAGGGTTGTAGCTAGCCTAGAAATTGAATCTCCAAAAAATCCAAAAATCAGGAGACTCAAAGGTTATGATGAAGGTGAGTTAAAAGATTATCAATGGAGCAAATCGAACCAAATTTATTCTCAACTGGCATCTAGAGACCCAGGCCTCATGCATTAATCTCATTCTCATATGTCATAACAGATCACACTAAATAGGAAAGAAATAAAATTGAATATTGGCTTGCTAACCAGGGTGCCCTCGAGGGTGCTCAAGACCTTGCTACAAGATGGCCTCCAACCCTAGATAAGAGGGAAATGCAATTCCTAGAATCTTCGGTGAACAAGAAGAATATTTTTACGATGAGTGTGAGCCTCGAAGAAACCAAAGGATGAGGGGATTTATCCCTCCCCATGCAACAAGTTAAATGTAGGTGGAGGGCGATAAAGCGACTTGGGGAATTGACTCGTGGAAGTCTCTGGAAAGGTGGAGGGGTATAATGTTTGGTATTATGGTAGCAACAATATCATTTGCAAGTCAGGCGATGAGTAGTGGGAGAACCAAGAACCAATCTAAATTCGTGGAGAGTGTCCTTGGAACCACCATCTGGTTCTTTGAGGAAGAGGAGGCTATATGCAGAAGCAATTTCAATTTGATGCCTTTTAATGAGACCAACAATTGATTTGTCCACACAACTTGGGGCCCCCGTTTTGTAATCACCCTACGTCAAATTGAATTGATCATTTGGTGGTCATTCATCCTATCTCTATGGCATAGCTGATGGTGGACGCTCAAGGTGGAAGGTGGCAGACAATATGCCAAGTTATCATTGAAGATTTTGTAGCTAATAACAACCACCTCTCTCGTTCTATGTATTAATCCAAGTGGGCTTCTCTGGCCCACTATCAATTCCTCTCCCTGCTCTGTTCGTATCTGGAAGAGTGGGTTTCTCGGGTCAATACATGTTGGTGGCCATGGGAAAGTGCAACAAGGACATTGTGTTGTTCTTTCAATTGTCGTGGGTGGTAAAAGACGACATCATCCTGAGGCTTTACAGTGGTGGGTTCATTGTTAGCCCTTGGTTGTAATCTCTTAAAGGACACAAGGCAGGTTGTCAGGCACTGGCATGATGCTCTGACTCCACGGGCATCCACGAGGGGGAGCAGGCAACCTCGAGAGGAACAATTGGGATGAGGAGGGTGAACTGGTGGCGCTGAGAGGGTACTCTCCAGGGAATTTCAACTTGTCAGCTCCATTCGACTTAATTGAGGCCCAACTCTGCCTCCTTCAACATTTTGTAGACCAACTCTCTCAAGCTCATCATCTGGACCATGTAGACCATGTTAAATTCTTCGCAGATATCCTACATAATCAACGACGCATCACGAACCAACAGGCCTCTCTCAGATGTAACGAGCAAAATCTCCATGTTTGTATGGATGACTTTGAGACTCGTATGATGCACATGCAATCCCACATCCATGATGCTTTCCATAGGCCAACAACTCGGGAAAATGAGGTATATCTTCCCATTACAAAAAATGCACCAGAATGAAAGTAGGCTTTGTCGAGTTTTTTGGAAAATTTGTACCTAATGGGCAGTGAACCACAAGAAATCCAATTTTTGCAATTGTTGTCATCTTTATTCTGTATGTATCTAGAGGCCAACAAATCTGGTTGGAGTGAGGCCATTTTTTCTCATTTAAAGAACTTCTTATGATATAAGCATTCTCTGAATTAATAGAAAATGTCGACTTACAAAAAAAAGCATGTATGCTTAATCATATACATAGGGATAATGTATATTTAATCATTTATAGAGGATAAATAAAAAATAAGATGTAACCATTACAAATGGTGCAAAAAATTTACAAATGTGAAAGAAATAGAAATAAATGTTTCTAAATTCTTAATAAATTGTTTTTAAAATTATGTGAATCCATAATGTGTTAAAAGTAACTTATATTACTTCTCATATCAATAAATTGTTTTATTATTTTTCAACATGGGAAAATTATCATAATTTAGTTGTCAAAATAACATTGAGGACAATCATCTTTGGATGTTATCTGTAAATGCACCTGACTCATAAAAACCACACTACTTGAAATGACTTGTTGTTGATTCGTAAAGGGGCAAGTTTTCACTCTTACTAGTACCTTTACACCTGACTCATAAAAACCACACTACTTAAAATGACTTGTTATTGATTTGTAAAGGGGCAAGTTTTCACTCTTACTAGTACCTCTAAGTCGTAAACCGTTAACCTATTTTCTAATGTCTGAAAAAGACAAACTCTTATCCAACAAAAAATACTTCAAAACATATCAACAAATTATTTTATACACTATAAAACATTCTTTATACCTATCATTAATAAATTTATATATATATATATATATATATATATATAATGAACGTAATTAAAGTTAGTACTAACAATGTTTTAAGCATGCAACGCGTCGCCTAAGTACAGATGGTGACATGAAATATTAAACTCTCCTTAAAAGAATAAGTTAAAGTCAATGGTTGGCCACAAAATAAACCATTAAAGTAATGATATGAGTTGAGAGCAAGAGTAAGTACAAACGTGGGGCAATGAATAAGTCTACCAAATATCTATTTCCAAGCATTGATTTAATAAAATAAAGAATACTTTTATTTCCACACGTGAAGAGGATCCAAAGACTTGCATATTCTTTATAGGCGTGACGATAATCCCATGTGATAATAAGAAGTTAAATAACTTTAATGAACACAGATATCAAAAATTAATTATGCGTTTTTCTCATCGCAATAAAAAAATTCTTGTTTTTCATCATCATAATGATGTGTTTTTTAAAACATGATCGGTATTTATGTAAATAAAACATACATCCGGAGAAGTGGATTCCATTCATTTGGAAAACCATGGACCTAGCACAAAATAAGAAGGATAATCTAAGCGATAAATAAATAAATAAAATTGGGATAATTTAATAAATAAATAAATAAATTAGTTTAAAAAAAATTGGATTCTCAAAATGTTGCATTTAGATTTTTAAAACATATTTAAACAAGTCATTTTAATTTAATTCGTGAGAGACTAATTAGTTTGTGTGGGGTTTAGTTTCCACTTAATATAGATAATTGAGGACGGCTTATGACAAGGATCATAAAGAGAATTTATATTTTGTGGTTCTCCATGGTGGTGAATTAGTTCTTATTAAATTTGTAATAGAGACAATTCCATTCTTCAACACACTTTGGAAAGGATAAGGAAATGCTATTTTAATCTACATGTTAATCTAATAACACAAGTAAATCTGTAATTACTACAAGTACTATAGGCTATTGAATAACATAAGTAAATATGTAATATACACAAGTATTGTTCTCTATTTAGCAGCCAAGATAAATCCATGAATCAGGGAGAAATGGACAATCTCATTACACTATTTCAGAGAAGGAAAAACATACTATGAAATGAGATTACAGAAGGGAAAACATATGCACATTGATATGCTTGGAATCACCAAGGAGTTTCATTAATCCAATATGAGTTCAATATACTAGTCCATTTACATTCAACTAAGATATCACTTAAGTCCCTCATGGACAGGCATGTAGAACCAAAGTGGAATCGTAGAAATCCTGACCTTGCGGGTGAGAAATTCCAAACAATGTTTAAAGTGTTGCTTCCCCCTATTTATAAGAAGAGGGAGAGCTTAGATTGCAGTTACAAAATATCTCAGCCAAAGACCAACTGTCTGATGTACTAGCTGCCTCAGCCCGTGATAGCTTCTGCTGCCCAAAATGATTTCCAAGGATCTGATCCCTTTCTTGGAAACAAACAAGAATTACAAAATAATGCAAAGAAAGAAGAAGATTGAAAGATGATGGAGTAAGTGCCCCCATTATTGTTCCTGTGAAAGGCCTCTGGTCAAGCCACGTCTCAGCTGTGATGTGCTTCTCCTGCTATTTGGTCATTTCCTGTCACTTCCACCTTAACTAACTAAATAACTCGTTCTCTGGAGTAGGGAGTGGGTTGACTGTGAGTGTCTATCGCAGAGTAGAAATGGAGCCCCTCTCAGCAGTCCTTTGTTGTGTATAGGAGTGGAGCACCATGTCGTGCCATTAAGTCTTCTTAAGCCCCCCTTACTAGTTTACCACTGTACCACTACTTATTCAATGCTTTCAGTTTCCGACCCATCCGTCTTTAAAACTCTGTACCATGCGCTTGGGGCCTTATGGCAGCGGGACCTTTCCTTTTCAATCAATGTTTACAGGGCAGGACCTTCTGATCTGCTTTAGCCCGTTTACTTCGACCCCTTTCTGTAATTTCCTTCATATGAACGAGGGCTTGAACTAGGTTCTTAGTCCTTGGGCGCTAAGGGCTTTAGACTCCTGTACGGGGAGCTTTTTCCTTGTTAATTATAATCCTACACACCAGCGATTTATAGCGCTTGCATTTGATAACACGTCTTGACACCTGCGATTTTCAATCTATGGGATCAGGCCCACCAAATATATCGTAATCGCAACACAGGAGAGGGGGACCTTTTACCTCCTTTAATAGCGCTGGCTAATAGTCCAGACACGAAATCCCAGTAAGATGTAACACATAAAATATAACATACAGGAAGTTCCCGCATATCGCAATTGCAAGCTAGGAAGGGGAATCCTCGTTACCTCCTTTCATAGCGCTGGCTGATTGTCTGGACGTGAAATCCTCATAAGATATAGCACATAAACTATCACATCTAGGAAGTTCCCGCATATCGCAATCGCAAGGTAGAAGGGACTTCAGCGGAGGAGAAACTTTGATCTGTGCGATCGCCAATCTGTGAGATTGCTGACGTCATCAATGCCACATGGAACCTCCTAAGTGGTGACACATGTCACCCAAAAATGCCCCCATAGGACCCCTAAAAACGCCAAATCAGCATGCCACATTTCCTTCTGTACTGCCACGTCGTCTTCGTACTACCACTTCACCTCTGTAATGCCATGTCACCTTCATACTACCACATCATGCTGATGTCAGCTACCATGTAGATTCATCTGGACTAATGGTGTTCTGCCATGTGACCCCTGGAGGAGAGAGAAAAGGCCCATCCGACCTTGGTTTTTCAATTGAAATCCCTTGTTAATTGTTTTTCGGCCCTCCCAACGCTTTAACATTGAAGCCCAACTTTTGGTGATTCCCGTGATACCAGAGTTCGGCAATGATTCTGGCCCTGCACTTGCATGCACCCCTTAGCGCCTATGATCATCGATCTGCGATATCGACATTCAGCATCATGAATTGTTGATAAACCGTAAGCCTATGCCCGAGACCCTGCTGATAGTGTTGGCATTATGATACAAGTGTTGTCCTTGATGGCAACTCACTCATAGGTCAATTTAGTTTCAGTAAAAGGCAACTCACAGTACACCATGTATATTCAGAGGTTACAGGGAAATGGTACAGAGGAACAAGAAGATGGAACTAAGGTCTTTTGCTCATAATAAAGAAGGTAAAAGAAAAAGATGATGCACGCTGGTCCACTTAGTCAAAACAACGTATACACACTATTCCACATAACAAAAAGAGCGTATACGTATACACGCACTCCCATAGAAAGAAAAACGTGTACATGATTGGAAAACCTAGGTTTTGGTCTGAGGTATTTGGTCTGTGGTATTGACCCTAGGTATTTAGTTCGTGGTATTGACCCTAGGTATTTGGTCCAAGGTATTGGTCCTAAGTGGTTTTGGTCTCTAGGTATTGATAAAGGGCCTAAAGCTATATAAGGAGGAGAAGATCATAAGGCCAAGCATGCAAGTGTATGGGTTTCTAAGGAATACTTCTATCTAAAGTATATTTTATGTTGCAGAGCCTATGTTTATGATTTGATCTAAAATACTTTGTGCACCTTGAATTCAATGTTGGAGCAAGATCATGAGACCTAAAGAGACTTATTATTGGATGATCTGATTGGGCTAGATCTAACTGTGTACACCTGTTTTATTCTTTAAATGTCGTGATCTGGGTTTGTCTGAAGTTTAGAAGTTTAGCAAAGTTATGAGTTGATATTTGCAGATATGTATGCTGGTTCGCCTCTTCAAAGGCACATGTACATGCAAGTTATACTCTTCAAAATAGTGTGTACAAATGAAAAGCTTCTTTTTCAAATCTGACTGATCTATTTGATCAAATTATGTTGTTTTACTGTTGTCTATCAATGAAGTCTTCTTAGATTTGAATGTAAAACTGAATGCATAAGGAGGCTAGTATTTGATTGATTGATTGTATAAGTGAGAAGAAGTGATCTCTGTCGTTGCCTGTGTAAAGGTCTGTAAGTTGATAGTAGATATCCAGTATATTGTTGGTCGGTACAAACTTGATTCAAAAGTTTATGTTTGCAGTAGTTTTGAAGGCATATGCAGGTTTGATTAATGGAAGTAGCATATACACGCAGTTTTGGTTCAACCGAGTAGCGTATACACTCTAATGCATCGTTTTTGAGGTTACAGTTGGTTCTAAATGATGATGCAGGTTTCTGGGTTCAGCACAGTGTTCTAGTGTCAGTGATCTAATTATTCATATTAACTGAATGTTGGTTGATGCAGTTTAAGTTTAAAAGTTTTTGATGGGTCCAGTATGAAAATTGGATGAAACGTGGCCTTTAGATTGTGGTGTTGTGATTTAGGAGTATCCAGTCTAAAAATTCATGAAACGTGGTCCCTGGAGAAAGAAAGAAGGTCGTAGCCTTCTATAAGTTGGCACCTACATACTAGTAAACAAATTGGCTTGTACAAGAGCTAGTGGGTTGCAGCTCCCTTTCCAATAGAAGCTGGAAAATGGCAGAAGGTTATAGCCTTCTGCAGGTGGGTGCCTACATACTGGTATGAGTCTGCACCAGTATAAGATTGTAAACATATTTTCTTATTATTAAAGAAGATAAAGACGACCACAGCAGGTGGTTTTCACCCACATTGGGTTTACACCTTAAATCTTGGTGTTCATGTGTGTTGCTTATGTGTGATGCTTTATTATGCTTTTACTGCACTTTCTAATAAGTTACTGATGTACTGGTTTAAGATCAACACATGATAAATTATCTAAATCACAAGTTCTCTAGATATATGTTGGTTTCTCTAATCACAGTTACGTGTACATGCTAGTACACTGCACTAAAGTAGCGTATATAAATATGTTTGGGAAATAAAATTATTGATCTGATAATACTAATTCACCCCCCTCTCAGTATTATTTCCAACAATTGGTATCAGAGTAGGTCCTTCAGAAGAAGCTTGATCACTTGAAGGAAGATCTTTGAAGATGAATAATCACGAAGGCATGGGATCCATCAGACCACTAATCTTCAATGGGAGCAACTTAGTATATTGGTGATCAGATATTGATCCAGGATTTTAATGATATCTCAAAATTCAAAGTGTTCAAAAGAGTGTCAAAGATGAACGACCAAATAGATCTTGTCTTCCTGATTCTGGCGCCATGAACAGTTCGCAAAACTGACACAGTATGAAGAAGTTATCGCCATTTGAAAAAGTCCATAAAACTACAATTTCCAAAGATAAATTGATTTTTGGAAAATATTTAAAAAATAATATTCCTTGGAATATTCCCCAAAATATTCTTGTTTTGTTGACCAATCAGGTGCTGACACTTGGCAAGCTCGGACCTGATTGATCAACCAAACAAGAATATTCTGGGGAATATTCTAGCGAGCTAGCCCAATGCGCTACAACCTCTACTATACATTGGTTCTTAATAATCTATGGTCAAATGTTGTATTTAAAATGTAAGAGTTGGTGGTTTGGGGGTCAAGACTGTCAACGGTCTTACCCCCTAGCAGTCCGCATAACCTTGTTCACATGCCGCGATGTAACTGCTGGTGTTAGTGCCTCTCCACGTGGCTAAACATTAATTAACCGCCAACCTTATCCCTAACTGCTGACATACTGGTCACATGCGCGGCAGAGGTTCCGGTTACGATTAGAAGTTAGCACTAAATTTGGTAGATTCCACTAATTTTGGGCCTGCTACCAGATTTGGTGGCCTTAACTGCCAGTTTGCCAAAGTTAGTGGAGAATCTCTAGGGCAAACTGATTAAATGCACTCCATAAGTGATTTTAACCTAATAGAGTGAACCAAGAGGCTAGCTAGGCTAATTGAGGCCTTTTGAAGCCAGTGGAACAATCCAGAGAAGCTAAGGAAGCCATCTTCAAGGAGATTTTCATCTAGGAAGATTTTGGAGCTCAGGGCCACCACGGGTTGGAGGCAATTGCAGGAGCTCTCAGTATCCGTTCTCAGCGAACCAACAACCATTCCTAACTGTAATGAGCCTTTTGAATCCATTGCAAGGGTTTATAGAAGCATCTGAAGACTTCTAAAGGTAGATATGCCACAGGGAAGTTTGAGGCAACCCAGTGCCAACTGTGGAGGAAGGCTTAGATCGGGGATGCAATGCTCATTTTGAGCAAATGAATAGTCTATTGTTGATGTTTGATATGTTCTAGAGATAGTAGAAGAGGTTTCAGAGATAGTTGAATAATTTTGAAGGAGTTAGTACCATCAAGAAGCTCAAGGAAGCTTAGTGCACCGATTGAAGGAATCAAGTCTAAGGGATCTTAGATCTGTTTGCATAATGATGACAACCATGACAGGGATATAGATGGTTTTATAAGCCCATTGGTTCAGTCAATAACCATTGGAGTTGATTGTGGTACTTGTAAAATAATTGAAGCCATAATCCCAAAGAGCCAAGTCAAATTGACAGAAGCCCAAGGAGATGTAGCCCACGATATTCGGGTGAACTCCTAGATTAAATTTGTTGTTATGTGTTGATATTTATTTGCTGCATTATATGAATGTTATGTGTGTCTAATATTAGCAAAAACAAATAAATTAAAGCACTTAAATAGTTAAAAACAAACAAATACATACACCTATTTCAAGTACTTAATTCTACAATTGTCAACATAAGCTAGATCATATATTTGTAAGCTTTGGAGTGAGAGGTTCTTGTAAGCATAGAAAATTGTTAAACCCTCATTTCAGATCAGATGGTACCAGAGCAGGATGCTTGATTGACAGAGAAAAAGATTTATTGTTTGACTTGATAGGTGTTTAAATAGTACAAAGGATTATATTGTTTGATCGTTTGTAAACTGACTATTGTTTGAGTTTACAAAGGTGAAGGAAAAACTACTGATAAGCTAGGTCAAGGAGAGGACAAGAAGGAAGAAGGGCTGAAGGCATTCTCCTTACTCCAAGGAACTCAAGCAATCCTTGAAGCATAAGAGGGTTTGTTTGCAAAAGGCTGCTTGAATAAGAATTTGATTCTACTGCCATTTAGTTCAGAAAATTGTCATTAGTTCTTTGAAAGCTTTATGAATTTTGTTGAAGTGATTTTGTTCATTTTGATAATGACAACTTCTACAAGTGAGTTTTCCAAATCCTCCTCTTTCACAATATTCTTTGATGAAGACTTGAAGTGAGATTTGTTCATCATGATAGATATGGTGAGAGAAACGAGCACCAAACTTCGAGAGTAGTTGAATTCCATGAAAGAAGAGAAGCAGTTGCTTTCTTACAAATTGCAGGAAATTGAGACACAAATTCATATTGCAAATATGGATCTGGAAAAGATGCATGAGTTGGAGACATAGCTCCTTGCTACCAAGGAAGCCTTAGTCAAGTATCAGCCTGAAGAAGAGGTAAACAATTCTAGTTTGTCTCCAATTTCCTCTAAGAATGTTTATGTTGGTTCTTTTGAAAAACATACAAGAGGCATAGGGTCCAAGTTAATGTCCAAAATGGGCTATGAAGGAAAAGGATTGGGTAAACATGCATAGGGTATTGTTGAGCCAATAATGGTTGAGGAAAGGCCTAAGTATCTGGGTCTTGGCTATGGACAATCTTATGGAGAAAGTTCCAAAGCAGCCATGAAGGAAATTGAAACAGTTCCTAGAAGGAGTTTCATTTCAAGTTCTCTACCTCAAGTTTGTAAAGATTGTATTCTTGGGGAATGCAATTGTTTGAAACATCATTTGTAGGAAGAAGATGTACATAAACATACACTTGAACCAAGAAGTTGTGAAAGCTCTAAAACCATTGAAGGGATTGATGATGTTCCAAGGGGAGCTACTTCTTCATTTGATTCACCTCCTCATGAAGGTAATGAAGGTGAAAGAGAAAGGTATAAATATGATTTCCATCACACTTCTTTTGATTAGTTAAGCATGGTAAATTTCCACATAAGCATGGGAAAAGAATTGCATGTTCCTTTTGTGGTTTGGTTAACCGTAGTGTTTCTAGATGTTGGAAGATAATGGCCACATACAAGAAACTTTTGAAGGAAAGAAGGCAAGAAGCCAAAGGTCCATTGGACAAGGCAAATTATGCTATCAAGAAGATGAATATGTGTTGTACTTATTGCCATAAGCAAAGACATATTGCTGAAAGGTGTTGGACTTTGAATCCAACAATGCTTCCACGAAATTTGAAGAAAGTGGAGAAAGAGTATGGCAACAATGGAAAGGAAGTTTCCATAATCAATGTGTTTCAGGATGATCCACATGTTGATGTCAATGTGCAGTTAAAGGAATCACCTTTGGTGTGGATTGGTAAGAAATGGTTAGAGTTCTTATCTGATTAAAGTTACATGTTTTTTGATGAGAAAACAAATGTGTCACATCTATTTGCATTTCTTTGCTAATGGAATGCAAGTTGCAGGATGGAAAATTTGAGTATGTAGACTCACTTTATTGCAGAAAAAATATCTTCATTTCAACTTTGAAAGTACATGTACATGTGATCGAGGATCTTGTACTCATGATTGTGCTTAAGAGAAAGTTGACGAATCGAATACATGCATGAGAAAAGAATGTATGAACACATGGATGTTAATTATTTCCTTGTACTTGAACATGTATGTATCTGACTTGATGGAAAGCTATCAACCATCATATTGTTTTGTTTAAACATGCATGTAAAGTCATGTCGACTTGGAAGAGTTGATTCAGTCTCCAAGATTGTAAAAGGGAGATACTGATGAAGTGTTTCATCTTTGTAAAAGGATCATTAAATTTATTTTTGTACATGCTTGAATTGAAGGGTCAAATGATTTAAAAGGCATGATTTTTGTCAGCTTGGGATTTAGTCGATCATTTGTACACAAGATGTAAAGACATGATGATGATTCACATGATGTGAAATTTGTTTCTTTTGATGGAGCAAGAATTTATGTCATCAAGTTGTTTTCTTGTATTTTGACATTGTCTGTTGAAGGAGATTTACAACAACAAAGGTCGCCATGGAAGTGGCTTGGAAGCGATGTTCAACTACCTTTTGTAAATTTTGAATGAGTTCAAGGAAGACAATTCTTAACAGGAGGACAAGCGCATTCGGGAAGGGAAGTGTTGACTACCTTCGTGTTTTGGTTCAAAGGCACCCACCATGCATGAAAGTGTATGAAGGCTAAAAGAAGAGGGTATTGTCCTCTCATCTACTGTTCAGATCAGTATATCAGTGTTTTGGGGTCCAAAAGATTCCTAATGGGGAGGAGTGATCAGATATTGATCTAGGACTTTAATGATAGCTCAAAATTAAAAGTGTTCAAAAGAGTGTCAAAGCTGAATGACTGGATAGATCTCATCTTCTTGATTCTGGTGCCATGAGTGGTTCACAAAACTAACACCATATGAAGAAGTTATCACCATTTGAAAAAGTCCAGTAAACTGCAATTTCCAAGGATAAATTGATTTTTGGAAAATATTTAAAAAAAGGAATATTCCAAGGAATATTCCCCAAAATATTCTTGTTTGGTTGACCAATCAAGTGCTGACATGTGGCAAGCCCAGATGCCGCCATGTGGCCTTGGAATGGTCATGTAAAATTATGTTGGGGTCCGGGGAGATCAAACCCGTGACCTCTGACAAGCTAGCCCAGTGCGCTACCACCTCTGTTATACATTGGTTCTTAACAATCTATGGTCAAATGTTGTATTTAAACTGTAATGGTCGGTGGTTTGGGGGTCAGGACCGCAAGCGGTCCCCATAACCTTGTTCACATGTCACAATGTAACTGCCAGTGTTAGCGTCTCTCCAAGTAGCTAAACGTTAATTAACCGCCAGCCTTATCCCTAACCACCAGTAGTAATACCGGTCACATGTGCACCAGAGGTTTCGGTTACAGTTAGCAGTTAGCACTAAAGTTGGCGAATTCCGCTAATTTCGGGCCTGCTACCAGATTTGGTGGCCTTAACTGCCAGTTTCCCAAAGTTAGTGGAGGATCTCTAGGGCAAACTGATTAAATGCACTCTTGAAGTGATTTTAGACCTAAGAGAGTGAAACAAGAGGCTATCTAGGCTAATTGAGGCCTTCTGAAGCCAATGGAACTATCCAGAGAAGCTGAGGAAGCCATCTTCAAGGAGATTTTCATCCAGGGAGATTTTGGAGCTTAAGGCCACCAGAGGTTGGAGGCAGTGGCAGGAGCTACCAGTATCTGTTCTCAGCGAACCAATAGTCATTCCTGACTATAATGAGCCTTTTCAATCCATTGCAAGGGTTTATAGAAGCATCTAAAGACTTATAAAGGCAGAGATGCCACAAGGAAGTTTGAGGCAGCCCAGTGCCAACCATGGAGGAAGGCTTAGATCGGGGATGCAGTGCTCATTTTGAGAAAATGAATAGTCTATTGTTGATGTCTGATATGTTCTAGAGACAGTAGAAGAGGCTCAGAGACAGTTGAAGAATTTTGAAGGTGTTAGTGCCATTAAGAAGCTCAAGGAAGCTTAGTGCACCGATTGAAGGAATCAAGTCTAAGGGATCTTAGATCTGTTTAAAGAATTATGACAACCATGACAGGGATATAGATGGTTTTCTAAGCCCATTGGTTCAGTCAATAACCATCAGAGTTGAGTGTGGAACTTGTAAAAGAATTGAAGCCATAATCCTAAAGAGCCAAGTCAAATTGACAAAAGCTCAAGGAGACATAGTCCACGATATTCGGGTGAACTCCTAGATCAAATTTGTTGTTATATGTTGATGTTTATTTACTGCATTATATGGCAGTTATGTGTGTCTAATATCAGCAGAAACAAATCAACTTAAAGAACTTAAATAGTTAAAAATAAACAAATACATACACCTGTTTCAAGTACTTAATTCCGCAATTGTCAACATAAGCTAGATCATATATTTGTAAGATTTGGAGTGAGAGGTTCTTGTAAGAATAGAAAATTGTTAAACCCTCATTTCAGATCAATTGGAAAATAAAAACCAGAGCCTATCTACAATCGCTTGGAACTGATGTTTGGGAAATTGTGGAAGGAGGATATCAATTTCCAGCAGCAATTCCTATAGAATTTGCAGGTAAGAAGTTATACAAAACTAATGCCAAAGTTGTCATTACATTACTGGGAAGTCTTTCAGAATTAGAATTTTTCAAGGTCATGCAACTCAAGACAGCCAAAGAAATATGGGACAAAATCATTCAGAGCTACGAAGGAGACTCTCAGGTAAAACATGCTAAGCTTCAAACTCTCAGGATTCAATATGAAACTCTTAAGATGCATAATGATGAGAGTATAGCCAGTTACTTTTTACGTATAGATGAGATTGTTAATTGTATGAAGAATCTAGGTGAAGAAATAAAGGAAGTTACTTTAATTGAGAAAATTTTGAGATCTTTGTCTTCTAAATTTGAGTCAAAAGTGTTAGGTCCCTATAATACTAGTGATTACCCCATTACTATTGTAGTTGTATCCCTTATTAATATTTTTGTGCCCCTATTGTCCCCATATTGTTATTACTGTGCCCCATAGAATCCCTCTATTGTTATTTTTGTGGCTTTATATTATTATTGTTAGGTCGGCTGGGTTATATTGTGACTCCTTAGGCTCCTATATATGGAAAGGAGGTTTTGTCATTTGAATCATCGAAGAATTGTTCATTTATGTAATGTAAAGGAGGTTTCCCCCTTGAAGAGGCTAAATTCTAAGGTGTTGATCTATCTTTCCTATCTTTTTTTGAGCTGGTTTCATAACATTTGGTATCAGAGCTTTGGATTTTAGGGTTTTGCAACTCCAAATAGGTGATCGTGGAATTTTCGCTATAACTTTTTCTGCGATGTTTTAGAAGCTATAAAAAAAACCCATTTGAGAAGAAATCACACTGAAGCTCGAGTCTGAATTTCAGAGCTTTTCACGCTATATTTTCGGAGATATGATCGGAGGAAGTTTGTCTTTTTGCAGACTCCTGAATTACATTCCAAACAAGTGACCTGGAGAAATCATCATAGCCTTCTCTCTGAGCATCGGATTTAAATTTCATAAGAAGGTACAAGAATAGGATGGACTGTAGTTTCTTATATATATTTTTCAGAGAAAAAGGTCAAAACAGTGACTCGTGGCATGTCGTACAAGTTCGCTCTATTGAACTAGTCTATAATCAGGTCACTGTGGGAGATTTGGCATAACTCTTCCTTGGAGAATCCAATTTGGATCAGACTGGTGGCATTGGAAAGAGAACACAAAGGGCTACTTCAGGTCGCAATTTCAGAACTAGATGATCTGAAATTACAAAGATACATCAGAGGCAATATCGAGCTCTTACAAAGTGAAAAAAGGTGTGTAGATTTTTTTTTAAAATTTCTTAAGCTTGGTTTGAAAAATTATTTTGAAGAATTCAAAGGGCATAGTAGAGCATTCTTATCAGTAATCGATGCCCTGAGGAAAGAAAATGCAAACACTTAGTAAGAAACCTGAAAGCGCTAGCATGACTCATGAAGAAGAGGAAGAAATGCTACATGATATATCAAAATTACAAGACCAAGTGCAACAAATGTCACTCTCACAAAAGCTAACAGAAGCTAAAATAAATAGCGTGGAATGTAAGATAAATGGCATGGAATCTAAGATAAAGGGCGTGGAAGCTAAGATGAATGGCCTCGAACTAAGATGGATGATTTGAAGATAGATTTGAAGACAGACATGTAAGATTTGAAGATAGATTTGAAGACAGATTTGACAAAGTTTCTACAAGAAATGCTTACTAATGGTGAAAGGGTAGTAAAGGAAACTCATGATGAGAACAAAAGAAATGTTAATCATGATTTCATAGACTCTAATGTTGGACCGAAGACCCACCATATTCCAAAAATCGATATGAGGAAGTTTGATGGCAAGGATCCCGCAACATGGATATTACAAATGGAGCAATTTTTCAATCTCAATAATGTGCAAAACACACAAAAGGTATGTATTGCAAATTTATATTTGGAACCAAATCAGTTTGTATGGTATCAATGGCTTTGCTCTCGTAAACAATTTATCACTTGGGCAATTTTTACAGAGGAATTGATAGCACATTATGAGGATACAAAAAGCAACCTTTATCCATTCCACGCCAACATTGGGAGGAGGTTTCAATGGATTTTATCACAGGTTTACCCAAGTCTAAGGGAAAGAGTGTCATCGTGGTGGTAGTTGACAGACTTACTAAGTATGCACACTTTTGTGCATTATCACATCCATTTAAAGCCAGTAAAATTTCTACAACATTTATGGAAACAATTCAAAAGCTACATGGAAACCCAAAGATTATTGTAAGTGACAGAGATCCCATTGTCACTGGAAATTTTTGGACAGAATTATTTTCTTGTCTTGGTACTCAGTTAGCTCATAGCTCATCTTATCATCCTCAATCTGATGGGAAAACTGAGATAGTAAACAAATGTTTGGAGGGATATCTTCGTTGCTTTGTATCTGATAAACAGACACAATGGGTCAAATGGTTGCCTCTGGCTGAATGGTGGTATAACACTTCCTTCCATACAACAACAAAAATGACCCCATTTATGGACTTTATGGGTATCATCCACCATCCATCACATCATATTTAAGAGAAAATTCTAAGGTTCAAGCAGTGGAACATCACATCGAACATCAACAACACGTCCTCCAACTCTTAAAGGATAACCTCGTGTTGGCACAGAATAGAATGAAACAACAGGCAGATCAACATCATAGTGAAAGAAATTTTGATGTAGGTGATTGGTTATTCTTAAGGCTACAACCATATAAGCAAATGTCCCTTAAGAAAGCTAAGAAGGATAATAAATTATCACCAAAATATTATGGTCCGTACAAGGTGTTGCAAAAGATTGGTACTATGGCATACAAATTGGAGCTTCCTGCAGCTTCTCGATTGCACCCAGTTTTCCATGTTTCATGTTTAAAGAAGATTATAGGCGACAAGTTCCCAGTTCAAACTATATTTCTAGAACTTGACGAGGAAGGAAAAATTATATTGGAATCGGAAGCAGTCACAGAAATAATAACTCGACAGCTACGAAATCAATCAATTTCGGAGTATCTTATCAAGTGGAAGAACTTATCCGCTGAAGATTCCACATGGGAGGATGATAATTTTATACAAAAGTATCTAAAACCACTCAAGCGTTGAGGACAACACTTTTTTGAAGGAGAGGGGCATGTTGGGTCCCTATAATACTAGTGATTACCCCATTACTATTGTAGTTATACCCCTTGTTAATATTGTTGTGCCCCTATTGTCCCCATTTTGTTATTATTATGCCCCATAGAATCCCTCTATTGTTATTTTTGTGATTTTATATTATTATTGTTAGGTCGGCTGGGTTATATTGTGACTCCTTAGAATCCTATATATAGAAAGGAGGTTCTGTCAGTTGAATCATCCAATAATTGTTCATTTATGTAATGTAAAGGAGGTTGCCCCCTCGAAGAGGCTAAATTCTAAGGCGTTGATCTATCTTTTCTATATTTTTCTTGAGCTGGTTAGATAACACCACATCAATGACACGAATCGAGTGTAGTGATTTTGGAGATGGAATTTGACTAATGGCACAAGGTTCAAGAATGGCGGTCATGAAAATGAAGGTTTATGTTATTGCAAAATATGAATTTTGACTGGATGACTTCTCTCGAACATGTCGGTGACACTAAAGTAAATTGGTAGCATTGACCCAAAACAAAGCAATGGATGGTATGATAGAAAAATGTTGTGATAACCATCAAGCTAATAACCCAACCCAAATAGTCACGGTGATGGAGTGAAAGTGTCATGTTCAAGAGCGACCTGCTACAATAAAGTGGTTTTCCCCTTTTACCATTTTCCCCAGTCATTGCTTACCACTTTATTTTTATCAAGCTTGGGGAGGATAACATATGCTTGTTGTATAATTTCACCCTTCAAGTGAATCCATCACTATTTAATGTTTTAATGAGTATAGCGAAGGTGAAAGTCGGTCTTGTCTAGATGGACAAGTTTGTTGCTATTTGATGTTTTTAATGAGTTTAAAGACAAAGATAATTCGGTCCTTTTCATGTTTTGAGAGTTTGAAAAGGGACAAAAAGAAAACCCCACAAGTTCATTTTCGTAAATCAACCTCTCAAGTCCAAAAACACGTAAAATAATACAAGAGAGATATCATTTCCAATCCATTAACGAGCTGGAAAGGAAAAGCGCTCAACAATTTTTTCATGTTTAGAGAGTTTGAAAAGAGCTTAAAAAGGACTCCAAGGGGGTTCCTTTTTCTTTTTTAACAAAGCTTGAAAAAGAGATAAAAGTGTGCTTTGTGGTCAAAACTACAACTTATAATTGAGCACGTTGAATTTTGCAAATCAGTTGTAAACCTGCTGAAAACATCACCAAATGGATTAAAAATATCTGTTTCATAGGAAAAAATAGGCAAATACTAATGTTTAGTTGATTAATTAACATGAAATAAACATAAAATAAGATTTTTCCATATCATTTTACCATTTGTAACTTGCCACCCATTTTTGTGCTCTGAGCTCAGTTTTTACCTCAAAACTCACCAGTTGATTGAGAAAGATTCTGTGGACCATTTCTCAAGCTGTCTGGACCAGGTTGGAACTAGACTCTCTACTCTCTTTTCAATCCATTATTTTGTCATTTCATGCAAGCTTTAGGTTTTTTTGGGGCCCATGGGGTTTCATTTTTTCCCCCAAGATCAGCGCAGGCTTTCACATCGAAAGTTGTACTGAAGAGCACCTAGATAGAAGGGCGGATGCTCTGCAACACACTGTCTGTGTGTCTAGGCTACACTGAGTGAATTTCCCGAATTGTTTTTAGCTATTTTCTCCTAATTTTCCCTATTTTTTGCATGGAAAGGATCCTAAATTAGCTTATGATTATGTTTCGGGCTTTCATCGGATCCAAATGTAGATTACATGGCGAGAAATAGAGCATGAAGGACAAGACATGGTTGCCCTAAATAACTCGGGTACAGTTGAGGCCCTCAGAAATTGCAGGTTACTCAAATACTTTAAGTTGTCTGGAATGAGGCAACAAATAGAACTATTATAGTTCCTTGTTTGTTCATGGGATCCAAAAGATCAAACATTTCACATTAGGGACAAGATGGTCACTATTTCTATTGAGGATATTTACATTCTTACCAGACTATTGAGGCAAGGTGTCCCCATCTCACTTCCTGGACTTCCCAGCGGAGGTGAATTGGTGACAGATTACATCAAACATTTTTGTCAGCCAGGTACAAAGCCTAGCAAGGATGGGAAAATAAACATCCAGGATGTGAGTGATTTTCCTTTAAGAACGATCCTCTTTATGATCAGAAAATTGGCTCGCAATGTGACACTACATCTGGCAAACAAATATTATATACATTATACACTGGAGTGTCTAGAGCCAAAAGTTTTCAACTGGTCTGAGGTTAAACTTTCACTGCTAAAAGAACAACTGACTAAGGTAAAAAGTGGTAAGACGAACAATCTCTTCTATGGTTCGATCTTGACTGCTTTTTCCTTAGAGAAAATCCCATTCATGCAACCACAACATATATCACTAGGTGTGGCTGGTCTTAGAGATCCATGTATACAAAGGTGGGTTGAATTGATGGCTCGACATGTTGATCAGTCAACAATCATTTTCTCCCCTACATTTTTTAGTTGGCTTGAGCAACAACATATCATTATCAAGAAGCATCCATACTCAGGGATGGATTATCGTGGAGATCCAGATTTTATTTTACCAGTTCGAGCACAATGGGGTGCTATGGGTAAGTTGTTTGACCAAAGCGTTTTTTGATTTTTCAAATTTCTACATGTTTTTTGTGTTTCTTTTAATGTTTCCAAGACTAAACTAAAATTACTCTTATGCATACAGATGTGGGTACTATTCGACTTGCGTTACGCCAATAGGTTGGAGGTGGGCCAACACAGAGAAACATCGGGAGAGTAATTCTCTAGGACTTGGATTTGTCGGAGACCTTAGTAGAGTTGCAAGATCACATAGAGGGATTAACCATTGGCATTTTGGATATCTGGATCGAAGAGTTACCTATGAGGCTGTAGTGCCACACTATTAGTGTTCCTAACTGTTGGGATAGGCTTTTACACATGATAGCACAAGTTGTGAACTGTTACCATGAGCACCACTAGATCTAATTAGGATATTTTGTATGCATTTTTGAGTTTTTGGTTCGGATGACCAAATTCGTCTTGGGCACAAATTTTGTAAAAAAAATTTAAACACCTATCTATTTTACTTTCAGAGTTTTTTATGGTTATATGCAATCCTATTCAACTAACGATGTGAATTGGAAATATTACTTTTACATATGTCAAAAATGTCTATTTAACACATAATTTGCTAGAGAATCAGTTAATGTGTTAATATTTTTGGAAATATGTTGATATTGAATGTGTTCAAAACATCTTTCCAAAATACGAACTCTAAGGAACATACGAAAAATTGTTGGATTTCGGACAGTATAAATGTTTGTTAGTTGTAGTACAATGAGTTGTGAGTCTATCCTAATGATGATTCAGAAAATGTCAAGTGAAATGGCATTAGAGAGTAGTTCAATCAACATGCTATACTCAGCAATATTGCTTGTCGATCGACTGATACAAATCCCTTGAAAATGGCCTGTGCTGCGAAAGACAAATTATGTGTACTATGAGTAGCACCATCTTCATAACCAACAAAATGTCCCAAAGACTCCGACATCTACAACAAATGAAAAGTGGATTACTAACTAGATAAAAATCACTAAAAGACACACACACACACACACACACACATGGAATGAAAGCATATATACAATTATTTTTACTACACTTAATCAAGCATGGTAACATTTAAGGTATAGCCCATTTTGGGGCTGCGACAATGAAATCCCATCACAACCTACTAATTCGTGGGCTACATTTGCCAGAATATGCTTGACAGCATAAGGACCCATCCACATTAGTTCGAATTTCCCTACTCCAAGTTTATCAGCTTCCTGATCGTAAAGCAAGACGATTTCTCCTTCTGAGAATATACAAGGCTTGGCATTTCTATCAAATTTCACCTTAATACATTTCTTATGTGCTTCATTAGATAATGCGGCAACATCATGGGTTTCATCTAGATGGATTAATTCCAAGAAATTCCCCTCCTCTTTAGAAGTGTCACGTAATAGGTTAATCATGAGTTTGAGCGATGAAATTTCGCATTGTATCGATAAGATTGCTTCCAAACCATACACCAATTAAAAGGGTGTAAATCCAATTGCATTTCTCACCAAGGTTCAATATGCCCAAAAAGCAGAGTACAAGATTAAGTGCTAGGTTGTTTTATGAACCCTTATCATTCGTTGCAACATCTGCTCCAGGACCTTGTTGATGGCCTCAACTTGTCCATTCTCTTGCGGGTAATAGGGGGTAGAACTATCATGTGACAGTCCTAACTTAGCAATCAATTTAGCCATCATGTGATTGTGAAAATGCAACCCGTGATCTCAAACTATGCCTTGTGGTACACCAAACCAGGCAACCACATGGTTAAAAAAGAATAGAGAAGGTGTTTTGCCACTATTGTTCAATGTTGGCATTGCCTCGGGCCATTTGGTAAAATAGTCAACGCTGACTGTAATATATACATTCCCTTGGGTGAAGGCGGGGTTACATGTCATAAATTCAATGACCTATTTGGAAAATGCGTCAACGGAAACGACTAGATGCAATGGTGCAGGTGGTAATCTGGTTTTTCGGTCATATATCTGGCATGCACGACAACTTCTGACAACAATAATACAATCTTCAAATATAGTTAGCCAAAACTAACCAGAGCGAAGAATTATTTATGCAGTTGCATATCCAGATAAGTGTCCACCACAGGAACCTGAATGGAAATCACTTAGTACTTTCTCAGCCTCCTCATGTGTGAGGCACCTCCGTAAAACCGTATCGATACCATGATAGTAAAGTGTATCGTCAATGATCAGATAATCTTTGGCTTGGTAACGAATACATAACTTTTGCGAGAAACAGGTATTTGGTTGGAAATTTTGGGTTTAGAGATGAATTAATATACCTCCATACTAGGCATCAGATGAAAAAATTAGAAACAGAGACTCATCCAAAATTGAAGGTTTAGATGTTGAATAGATGGAGGTCGAGGGAAGGTCACATAATAACTCAATGAATACTAGATATTTCTTTGATTTAGACTAATGAATTCTAAATCAAATTCCTATAAAATAACTATCCATTTTGAATCTTTGCCCCCCAAAAATTAAGGTGATAGAATGTATGTAATAAGGTTTCAATCTGAAATGACAGTTGTTTTCCGTAACAAGATATAATGGTGAAATATTTGAACAAATTACACAGCTGCCAAAGCTAGTTTTTCAACATAAGAGTACTTACTTTTTGTATCGTTGAGATTACAACTCAAGTAATAAATAGGATGTTGAATCCAATTTCTTCCTAGAATAAAACCATGCCAATGGTTGTATCTGCAGTGACTAGATATAGGTAATAGTCATTTTGGTAATTTGGAGAATACATTACTGAAGATATAATCATGGTATATTTAGGAGTATCAAAGGAAGCTTGCGAAACCTTATCCCAATGAAAGGGTATCTCCTTTTTCAAAAGACATCTAAAACCTTTAGCCATTTCAGCGTAATTAGGAATGAACCTCCTCAGAAGGTTGACTTTCCCTTGAAGTCTCTATAACTGTAAAATATTTGAAGGTGAAGGCAAATCTACAATTTCTTAAACCTTTAATGTATCCAGTCAAATCCCTTCTTGAGACACTACAAATCCATGCAAGCGAACATAACCAACACAAAACACACATTTGTGTGGATTGAGTCAAATCTTGTAGTGTTGACACCGTAAAAATATTGCTCTCAAATGTTGTGGCTGATCAATCTGCTTTCGTGAATGAGTAGGTAAATCATCAAGGTAAGGTTGAACAATGTGCTTCAAATCATGGAAGGCATAATTCATTTCTCTCTAAAATGTGGCCCCAAAATTCTCCAAACCAAATGGGAGTTTCCTACAGGCGAATGTGCCCCATGGACAAATAAAAGTTGTTTTTGATTGGTCCTGTGGGTGTATATTGATTTGATTGTAGCCGGAAAATTCATCCATAAATGAGAATATTTTGCATCTAGCACATTCATCAATAATCTAGTCAGTAAGAGGTGTAGGATAATTTTCCTTTGGACATGTCTGATTTACATCCCTATAATCGATGCACACTCGTATTGTTCCTTGTTTTTTCATGACATGAATAGTGTTGGAAACCTAGTCAGTAAAAGGAACAGGGTAAATGAAACCAACCCGCAAAAGATTTTCAAATTCTACTTTAATTGCAGCAACTTTCTTTGGATGAACTGGTCGAAGTCGCTATCAAACTGGCTTGACATCAGCGTACATTTTAATTTCATGTTCAACAATACTAGAGTCAATGCTTGACATCTCCTCATAAGACCATGCAAACATATCTCTAAATTCAAGAAAAAGAGCATGGTGATTATCAAGTTCCAATGGAGAACACAATTTGTCAAAATGAATGTTCTCTACAATATTAGGCTTGGTCAAAATATTAATGGAAATTGTTTCTTCAATATTTGACAGATTTTGCTCAAATTCAATTATGTCTATGAAAATTGAATTCAATAGGAAATCAATGACTGATGGGTGGTTTAGCTCATTTGAATAATATTTGATGTCATCTGGAAGATGGGAATGATGATGATAATCTTCCCATGGTTCCCCTCCTATCATCAGTTATTGGATGATTCCTTCATTCGTATAATGTATATGTGAAAAAAGATCCAAAGAGGTACCTTATTCTAAGGACCTATCTACGCATACAATGGTTGAGTGCGGATTTGGGTTTGTCGCAAAAGCCCAAAAGGTTTACTGTTGTGATGATTCAATGGGGCTTAATGGCATCACCTCAATTTTACTATCAACTTCAAATTTGTTGGTAATCCTCCTTAAATCAGATGAGGTGGAGGAAATCATGTTGCAATTTTCTACTCTTGCCACTTCCACCAAATCAAATGCTGATGGTAGGGTAAAAGTACCCATTAGGGAATGATCTTTAAAGAGACCTACTCCAACACTTTGAAGTGAAAATGTGGGGTTGTGCACCAATGGAATGCTTCCTGTAGCCTGTGAACTATTTGCAAACAAGGCTAGTTGATCAATGAATGTGATTCCACCCTTAAAAGGGAATGCAATAGTACGAAAGTAAGTGGAAAGCACAACAGCCATAGCATATACCCAAGGCCTTCCCAAATAAATGTTGTAATTGAGGGGTCCATCAACTACCTCAACTTCAACAATAACTATTTTTCCCCCAGTTCAATTTGCAGGTTACTCAAAATCCCACATGGAGTATATGTTCTTTAATCAAAAGCTTTCAACGTGGTTGGTGATCATGACAACAATGGTGAACCAAGTGTTTTCCAAAAACTCATGGACATAATGTTGTGAACATTATTATTGAGATATCTTACCTGGATTAGGAATGCTAATTATGCCAGTAACTATGGTGTATATCTCTCATGGTTAAAATCCATAAGATTTGAATTTGTAGGATCTGTCCCACCTATTGCTGATAGTAATGCCTGCTTCTAAGGGGGACAATTTTGCAACACCTCGACTGTTGACATAGAAGAAGGTGATTGAGCAACATCTTCCACTATGTTATGATTTTGAGTTGCTCAAGCCCGAGGGTTGAATGTTGATTTGTGCACAACTCCCTTTGGTGGTTTTATTTTCAATTCGGGTACAATGGGTGTAAGAACTTCAGATGAAGTCGAAGTCAAAGGATTAGGTTGATCAATGGCCTCATTATTCAATGACAACGATGGATTTACATAATCTTTGTTTCATGTTGACACCAAAACTTCATTTTATGGCTTTGTGATGCATAACATGAGTACTTGAGATGTGGAAGCATGGTTTGTTGCAACTAAATGTGCCTTCGGGGTTGGAAATGGATCAATCAACACTGTCGATGTATTTGAAGTCTTCAAAAGTTCAAAGACCTCAGAGTGATGTGGACAATTGCTTGTAAAATTCTCGTCATTACATATCAGACATGGATAGCGAGGTTTCCTTGCCAAAGTAGAGGAATCAGACGATTTCTCTATATTAGAATTTTCTTGTTTCTTTTTGTTTTTCCCCTTTTTCTTGCTCCCTGGTTGCTTTGGATTTTTGACTTTTTTAGATGACACGACATTAATCTCGGAGGCAAGAGTATTTTATGACGCATTGGTAGTTTGGTTGGAAATAGCAAGAGCTTGACCAAATGGTCTTCCTGTTGTTTTCACGCTTGAAGAACTGATCACACCATCGCCAACATGAGAGTCCTTAATCAATTGTGGAGGGGGGGGGGGGAACAATGAAAGCTAGTCGAGGTGCATTGGGAATTTTATCATAAAGCATGCCAGATTGTGTGTAAATCAAATCCAAGTATTAGTCACGAGCAATAACTTTCTCTTCTGTGACAACTCCATCTTCCACCACATCCTCATTGATTGATGGAAACAAGCATTTTATAAACCACTCAGCCAAAAGCTGATCGAGAACATATGTCTTAAGAATTCGACAATGACACCATCACTCATGAATATGATCTGGTATATTGCTAGTAGTAGTTTGTTTAAAGTTGAATGGCAGTTCCATTCCAGTCTTGTATCTGATAGGTAACTAGAAGTGGGTCAAAAATGTAGTAGCTAAAGTGGTGAAATTATCAAAAGAAGCTCTTTGTAATTCAATGTACCGTTTAGCAGTTGGATTAGTAAGTGTTCTTTGGAAAAGATGAAGTCTGACCAAATCATTATTTAAGGAATTTTATGAACACCACAAATGAAAGATCATGACATGATTTGATGGGTCTTCTCCAAGATTCTATTAAATTTCAGAATGTCAGATGGTAACTTATGTGGAACTATCGGCCACAAAGGTGCATATAATATTAGATAATTAGTGAGCTGATCTAAATCTGGTAATTCTAAAGTTGCTACAAATGGAAACTTTCAATTCAAGTCAGATTGAGCATACTCGGGATATGATGGAATTGCCTGAGCAATAGGGCTTTGCATACCGACATAGGGCATCTACATTTGGTAACCTTGGTATGGTTATTGAACAAAACCAATATAAGGTGGTTGTTGATAACCAGGTTGAATGTGTGGTTATCCATAACCTGCAAATCCTTGTTGACCAGGACCTTGGTAAGCTTGAGATTGACCAAAACCAGGTTGAGCTTATGAAACAAGTCCAAACTAGGGTTGGAATTGTTGGAATTGGGGTTGTTGAAATTGAGGCTACCATGGTTGTTGAATAAACAGTTGTTGTTGTTGGTACAACTGTTGTTTATCTAATGGTTGTTGTTGTCCAATAATGAAAGGTTGGCCAAGTAGTGAATAAACTATATTAGTGTAAGCATGGGCCAGTCCAAATAAGGGTATACTAACCTAAGGTTGTTTTTGGACTCCAGAAACAAGCGGTTGTTGTACAACAACTTGAAGTGCTTGAACTTCTTGACCTGAAACTTGTGGTTGCAAGGTAGAAGGATCAATTTGTACTGCTTGAGATACAAAAGTTTGAACTTGTGACTGTGGTACAATAGTAACAATAGGCGTAGTAAGAATAGATGACACAATTTGTATTGGTTGTGTTGGATACACAAGCCTCGATTGAACTAGCATTGTTGGTTACCATTGAAAAAATCTAATTCTAGATTGACCTAAATACTATGGGATATTACCATATGGTAGTCCTTTGAAATAACGAAGATATGGTGAATAAGCATATTTCTCTCCATATGGTGGCAATCTAGTATTTAATGGATACATAGGTCTTTTTTGACTAGATTGCCCAACTCAATACTAATATGTAGGAACAAACTATTGAGTTCCCATTAGAGAAGAGAGAGGTAAAATTTCAATTGAGGACATGGGTGATGACCATGGTGTAGAAGCAACCCCTAAGTGGGTTCCATACAATGAGTGGTAACCAACTGGGATGGATGATTCACCATATAGGTGTGACTCAGGTGTGGTAGAAAACATTAAAGAGGCTACAACAGAAGATTATATAATAGTTGCATCAGATGATACAGTCTAAGATGTTGATGGTTTTTCGGCTATAGTTAACTGGCCCAAAAGTTGTCCTAAAGAATTGATGGGTACTTGAAAAGAAGCAGGATCAAATGAAGCAAAAAAAAATAGGAGTATTAGGGTAAATATAAAGCCCAGTTCCAAATAGAAATGGGGTTCCAAGTGTGGAATCTTCCTCCAATTCCTTCTCTATAGAAATTAAACTTGGTGGAAGAACTTCGCTGTGAGTTCCTGTTCAGGGCCAAAAATGTTTGCCTCAACAATGGGGGATAACCACCTAGTCCGGTCCTTAAAGCAACTCCTTTTCCGTTTGGACTAGTGGCTCTAACTAGTTCAACTAGATCTAGTTATCTTTTCCCTATTGTTATTGGTTTACGATGTATCTTTAACTACCAATAAACAGAGATATCAGATCACTTCTTCTTACTGATCGGGCAAGAGAATGACCCCTAACCTGATTTGGGTTCAGCCAAACCACAACTAAAATTTTGCCTCTTTGAGAAGAGGACTTAAAAGAATGTTGAATTTAATATAAATGCAAGCTTATTCTATAATGCAAGAAAAAGAAACTATCTTAATCCTATCTGGATTAGACAGATATAGATCTAACCCAGCCAAGAGAAAGATATTTAAAGTATTGGGATCTAAATATGTCTTGTTTATAATGAATATCAAGTTAATGAAGTAGTTCAATTAACTAACATTATGGATACCAAAACACATCCTATTCGGACCACTTAAATGAAATAATCAATCAACAACACTCAGGAAGAAATTCACAAAAATGATATTCATTGTCAAATCATTAAATCCAATAATTAAACAATAATATGCGGAAATAGTTCACAACACATCATTATTTAATAAATTAGTTTTATAAGACATATTTTTGAGTAAATAGTAATTCAAAAATAAGAATTTAATCCGGAAGAGTAGAGATACATAATAACAATATTGAGACAAATTACCCATATCAACACAAGTGTACAAACATGAATAAGATGACACAATCTTGTTATCATAGAAATGAAACTGATATTTGAAACAATTGTATTAGAAATACCAATTTATTGCATCCATTCCTCTAACCCTAGTTTCCAACAGTCCTTTACATTTCTTGAACTTCTTCTTTCAAAACATAGAGCTTAAATAGTACAAACTCTACCAATCATACATAATTCAAGATAGAAAGAAAAAATCCTCAATAATCCTGAGATGTGAGATTTTCTCTCCTCTCTAATACAAATCTAAATTTCTATTGCAGAAGTGCCTCTAGAAGTCTAAAAATGCAGAGGAGCGCAGCCTTTATTACATTATGCAATATGTTATTTATAATATTTTCAAAGGTATTTTTGAGAGGAAAGATTGTTGAAGGTAAATCTGCCCAATCCAATTTTATTTGCTCAAAAATCCAATATTTTAATTGATGGAGCATTCTCATTGATTGAGATATTTTTCCTCCATATCTCTTCTACATTTTTCTTGCAAAAATAAATCAAAACAAATTAAGATGCAAAAAATAAAATCAAGATGATATTTTTGGCATTAAAACAAATCCAATTAAATACATTTTAAATAAATAACTGAAAATAAAATATAAGCATTCTATTGATGCGTGGGATGGTTTAATTGGCCAAGGATGTCATTGATGAATGGATTTCCATTCAGAAGAGGCTTGGACAAATGAAAATGCAGAAAATAAAACTCAGAAAAATGATTTTGTTTTAAAAAATTTGAGCTTGATATTCTGCCTGATTTTTGACCCAATAAATGAACAAACCTATTAGCGAAATCTCCTTAGAAATGTTCTCCTTGATTTTATCTTTCCAATGAGCCATCTTGGCTCTCATTTGGCCAAGTAATTCTCAATCTATGAGCTTTTAAAGTTGATGGATCAATTGGCATAATCTTGGAAATTCTGTTGCTCGGGCTAAAAACAGAATTTTAATTGAAATCTAATTCTAAATTATACTTCAATTTCGAAGTAATAATTTTAAACTATGTCTTTAAATAAATAAACTATTTAAAACTTAATTAATAATTAATATTATATCTATTGCATTAAATCATTTTAAATAAATTAATTTAGCATAATGATTTTACAATATTAATTATTTAAGTTAATTAAATAAAATTTTAAATATTAATCTTTAATTAAAGTAGTAAACTAGAAAATAACAGGTATTTCATCCTACTTCCATTATTTCACTCAGGTATGAGTGAACTGTAAAAAAACAAATGATAGAGGTTATCAAATCTTATCTTAACGCTTGAAGTCCTTCTTAGCCATTGCTATATCGGCGAGTCGGGGAAGGAGGCCTTTGGGTTTTTATAAATCGAATATGCGGTAAGAACTTTCGATGCAATTAAAAACCTGATGTGGATACTCTGATTCGTGAAACTTAAAGGTTTTTATTTTATATAGTATTATTTTTATATATAAATTTTAATTTAATTTAATAATTAATAATTTATATAAGATAATTAAAATAATTAATTTAAGATTTAATATTCGAAAATACCAATTGTGTCCATTTTAGTTTTTCATTTTATTGAAATTTAAGTGTAAGATTATGAGTTATAAACTACACTAATTTGAAATAATAAAAAATAAAAGATAAACTACAGCCACTTTAATATTATGAGTTTCAAGATTAGTAATTAGTTTGGAAATTGGAATAAATTACAAAAATCCCAATGTTTCATAATTTCACTGTATAAGTAAAAATGAAAAATGTTATTAGGGGTTAATATTTAAAATAAATGCATTATTGAACTAATTTATTTATAAAAATGGAATATTATACATTTTATGCATTTTTAACCTAGGTGACATAAATGATTAGACATCAAAAGAGTGTCATTCACAAACTAGTTGACCAAATGAGGCAAAGCAAGTATCGATGGGAAGCTTGTCAAAAATTGATTTCAACAAAGCAATCAAAATGAAAAACTGAAAAATGAAAAATTAACAAAATCGTAGGATAATTAACTTGATAAAAATCATAAAAGTGTTTAGCCAAAAACTTTATGGAAAGGGTCCCCATTATTTGAAATAAACAAGTCAAAAATGTGGGGGTTGTGTTTTATCACAACAATGGTGACACATGGGAGGGGAACCAGTTATTTCTGTTTGGTATGACTGAGATTTTCCTAAAATTAAAGTAAAAATAGTTAAAGAAAAGAAAATTATTTTTTAAATGTTTGACTAGGTTCATTAGTCTGAATAAAAGCAAGAATCATCTTACTGTAATTTTTCTTAAAATTCCCCATAAATTAAAATATTTCAGAGCTCTATACCAGTCCTTAATTAGTTGTAGAGATAAAGCAAGGGGTCACTTTACAACTTAGCTTTTAAAATGCACTCATTTGTCACACGTAGAGCCACTGCTGACAGAAAACATCTATAGTCTTGAAAGGGTTACCTTTTAATCCATCATTAATTCAGAATTCCATCTTTTTAAGAGTTATTGACCTAGAGATAAATCCACTTGTTGTGTGTGTGGTGTGTGTGTGTAATATATAATAATATAATATAATTTTTTTTTAGTTCTTAAAATACATTGTCCTAGTTCGGTAGCTAGATAGTTGACAATGCCATTTATTGGTTGTAATTGGACTGAGCAATCTGGCTCATGATAAGACCCATTGTATTATAATTGTTTGGAATCATAAGCCATTACCTTGGTTTGTTTAGTAGCGTTGGTAATATCAGCCTATTTATTCCCTACGATCATGGTAAGCAGGCTCATGATGAAACCTCTTATCTTTAAAATTTAAATATATTTCTATATTACACTCTAGAAAAATAAGACTCTTTGGGACAGGGAGAATCATTGACTCCTTAAGAGTTAAGAATGACAATTTCATAGTTAAAGGTGCTTTGCTGTAAAGTGTCTTTACTTGGTTAAAAATAACTTTTCTTGATTGAAAATAGAACTTTGAAAGATCTTAATAAATATTGAAATCTCAAAATGATTACAATTTTGATGATTTTTTTTTTCTTCTTCAGATTTTATGATACTTTGTCAATTTATCTTGATTGGTAATCTCTTCCTTAAGTATGTCTACCTTTATAATAAGCAAAACAAATTTTATTGACAGATTTTAAGAAAAAGCTAATAGGTGACTATTAACAATTTTTTCCTATGTATGTCGACCATTGTTAGGTAACAAGAAGGCCTTCGATATAAATCATGGTAGAGTCACCAAAATTTAAACTAAAAACGAAAGGAAAAGAATTCTTAAGCCAAAGTGAGAAAATAAATTAGTAAACAAAAATAAAAATGAAGAAATTTAAAAGTGGAAAGGAAAATCCAAGTTTTGAAAGATAAACTCAAACAAGAATGTTTATACCAATCTCTCAACAAAATGAAGTAAAGGAAAATAATCATGTAATCGTTCATTCTTATGTAGAGATTCAAATAAATTATACTTTGCAGGGTTGTAAATGTTTTAGGCTTTTTAGATAGCAGTGATAATAAAATTCAGCCACAATGAAAACGTTATGTTTGATTGTCAATTTTCTTGTTTCACAGAATCATCTTAATCATTTTCTAATAAAAAGAATGTTTTAAAGAAACATATTAAAGGTTTGGAAACTTCCTAGTGTAGTTGTTTAATGAAGATTATCACTGCTTCTGAGAAGAAAACCAAGAAAATAGTATAAGACTTCCAAAATATTATCTGGTGGAGGATTGAAAGCTTTCATGAAAAATCATAAAATAGAATTTTTTTATATCAACATAATTTAAAAAAAATATTGAAACTAAAGTACTGAAATGGAAATTAATGAAAGTGATTCTATGAATCTTACCATTGGATAATTTCTTTTGATCTTATCTGAGAGATATCAGTTTCTCCAATACTAGCTGACTTCTTTTAGTTAACATTAAAAGCATGAAGAAGTCAAACTAACCAAATTCTTATAACCCAAAATCATTATTTATTTTATTTAAACTAAAGCAAGCAGTAAAATGTAGAAAAGTGAATGCTTTGTGTTCAAGGGAATCAAAATTAAAACACATGCATCAGAAATGAGAATGAGAATTTGTAGTGACGAATGTTTTCAAAATCTTATAAGTTTCATATAAACTCCATAATTAAGACCAAATCCAAAATAATGAAATTTAAATGTGAAGATAGAGAGGTCTTGAATTTCATATTAATTATGGAATTATTTAAAACTGAAATATATGAGAAATCGAAATGATTTAAATATGCTGCAAATTGTTATCAATTGTTTTAGTACCATAGTAGTTACGCAAGATTGCTTTTAAAATAACACAATGCTTTATCGAATGATTCACATTGCACGTTTCTTCATCATGTTCAAAGTTCAATCCAAAAAATTTCACCTTTGTTGATATGTCATATATTGATTAAATGTTAATGGAATAGAGGCATGTGTTAGAGTCTATCGCATCGGAGGTTTCAATGGCAAAATGCCGATATGAGAACATGTGAAGAGAATATGTGTGATGAGATGGAGCGATCTTACCATTGAAGAAATGTTATATTTGGGATCGGGGATAGTTATGTCATGCTTTGTACTTTGTACATCATACATCACGCATTGCAAATTCGGAATTGTGATGTGAGCATAAAAAAAAATGCGATGAAGCAATTGCGATATCAGCATATCAGGATATTAAAAAGTAGTCATGTTGGAAATTCCAATATGATTCTTGCCATAGCGAGAATGCGATGGATGACATGGTTCTCGGTGATTGGCAAAATTTAAGTATAGGATGTAATACAATATTACTCCTGCGACATCGATATGTGTTGAAGAATGGACTTGATGGATTTATTATGACCATTTAAAATCATATCAGATCTGAGACATCGGTACTTTTAAAATTATGCCCCTACCATTATTGCGATTGAACAGACGCGATATTTCTTATGAACTTGATTTAAATTTGATATCGGGTATCGATTTATGTGGACATCGCAATATTGGTAAAGTTGATTATCAAAGATCAGTGATTCAAGATAATTGAAGTATATTCAACTAAAAATCTCATATATGCGAAATGCGATATAGCTTTTTATAAGAGAATGAGTGAGGTAATACATCTGAGGTCTTTCATGAACAATTTGTCATCAGAAAATTTGAAGAGCTACTTTCGATGAAATATTACGATAGAAATGGTTGTGATATGGATGATGTGATATCGGAATGAAATAATTAACGGAGTTGAGCAAGATGGGAATATTGTGAGTATATATTCATTGTAGCGTCAGCAATATGAAAATCAAGTTGAAATGTTTCTGATATGAATCCTGTGATACTGTTTTAAATTTCAATTGGGTTTTCTAATGAATGGAAGCAAAGTTAAAGAATGCTCAAATTTTAATGAATCACAAATAAAAATTCCCTGAACCTATTGCAAATTTGAAATGGGTTTGCTGCTTACTTCAAGTTTTGAAAACAAATTAAAACCTACAAATAAAATAGAAAAAGGATTAAAAATACAATAAGGAAAAGAAAAACTAATAATAGATGTAAATGAACTTATAAATGCGTACCTGGAAGGAAATCCTATGTAGATTTTACCTCATGAATCTTCCAATTCTTCCTTCGATTTATGACAATTATGACTTTGTTCAAAATCATTTAATTATTTATTCTAAATTACAGTGGGCAATAAAGTTGAAGGAAATCAATTATTCATGTTCAGGAAATCTTAAATTCATAAAATTCACCAGAAATATATAGGAAAATATGCTTCCCTTTTGAATTGCAACAACAATTTATTACCTCTTCTCATTTCAAATTAACTTGAGAAAAATCTGTATTTTTATAATGACTGTTCAATAATGCCTTTAGTAAATGAAGATGGTGTGTATTGTAGCATCAGATAATAAACTAAAGATTAGAGGGTAAAGCCACTCATTATGAAAGAATATAATTACACATTTAAATGTGTGTACATAGTAGCATGGACAATATTAAGGTCATTTTAACAAATTTCGAGGAAGATAATATGAACTTCATTTGATTACAACGAAAGGTTATGTTGACTAATAATGATTGAATTGGAATTAAGCTTATAATAGACAGTCATACACTTCATGGGATAATGAGATCATGAAGCTTTATATCCTCAAAACTGTTAACAAATAAATTTCAGAAGAAACTCTTATAAGGACATCTCGAAATGGAGAAAATTGTATTTGAGGTGATTGGTGCCAAGCGCAAACTCAATTGAATTTAGTTAAGACATTATCCAAAATAGTTAGAGTAGAGGTACTACTGTAATAAATTTTGATTTAAAAATGGGAAGCGATAAGTAGAAATTTTCTGATGAGAGGCAAATATTTCCATGAATATGTATATGATATGAGAAGTGTTGATTCCTTGCTTTAGTTATATCCGTAGAACTGTTAAAAATAAATTAACTACATCAATTCTAATCCTATTTTAACCATATACATGAAAATGACTAGGTATAGTCATATTTCTAGTGTAGCCATTCTCTCATTTTAATTCCTTCATATATATACAGTTCAAATGTTAGTAACAAAAATACAAATCTAACTAAACTAAGGAAGATAAACTTGAAAATAGAATTTACAGTTATTGTTAGCAACTTAATTAAAATCTCCTTCCCTTGAAATTTCCTTTCCAATTGAATACCAATTGGATCATATAAATTTGGATGGATTTCTATTAATGATTGAAAAGGTTGGAAAAGAGAAGATAACAGTTCGGATTGTGGATATGAGCATTTAAATTCAAAAGCCTGGAAAAAATTATTAGTGTTATGTGTAAGTATTAAACTATTAACAATCTTCCATCAAGGAAAACTTTCCAAATATTTTTCAAATGAGTTAATGAAAATTGGATGGAAATCTATGTGATATAATGGAAGATTATTAATTGAATTGGATTGTTGCCCAGATTGTAAAAATACATTGTCTTGTTGACATTGCTTTTGAGAAGATAGAAGCTTTTGATAAAACATTAGCATTAATTTAAATTTGAAATATTAATAGCTTTTGATGTTCATGATTATAATATGAAACTTCAATTTCCCAATAGGGCAATGCATCAATTGAGTGTTTGATAGTAAAGTTCTCAATATGCCAGTGTAAAGTGCCAAAAATTTGAAAGATAAAATCAGAAAATAAATCTAAATTTAAAAAAAGTAAGTGAAAAATAAAAAAATAAAATGAAATCACTATTGGTACAACTAATGTTACAGCATAATCGGGATTGTTTTGAAATAATTTCTTTTTCACAAGGATTGGCCAGAATAATGGAATTTGAATAATTGCCAATTCCAACTTGTGAATTAGCAAGATAATTATGATTATGAGTAGGAATGAGAGCTTGATTATGATATGAATCATAAATTGGAATGTTTTCTTGAATAGTGAAATCATGAAGATAATTTACTACCTTGGAATGAGGATTGGTTGGAATAATTTATAAATTGAAACATTTCTCATTCTCACTTGTTATTTGAATTTTAACATGAGGATTCTCTTGATAAGAATAGAGATCAACATCCTCAATGTCAGAGTAATTATCATTAATGACTTCACAATATTCTCTATAATTTTCTTTGATTTTATCCAATATATCAAAATAAGTAGAAATAAAAATTGCATGTTCATTAATGGCAAAATAATGATCAATAATTATTTCTCTATCTTGATAAAAACTTATTGGTAATTCATTTAGATCAGCCTCTTTATTTTCTGAAATATGATTTATACCAAGAGAGGAAAAAATTACCATCACTAAAAATATCAGGATAAAGGGAAAAATGTGAATCTGAAATAATGCAATTGAAAATCTCTCTGTATGAGAATTCTTTTGCGTTTTGTTCATTATAAATTTCAGATTCTAGATCATTCCTTTGTGTACTCATGCTTTCTTGAAGATGGTTGCTTTGCTACTCTGATTTCAACATTTGCTCATCATAGAACAAGTCATAAATTTGTACAGCAGTTTTCATGTTATTATTTACCTTGATTGTTGTTTGTACTTGAAGATTTTGTCATCTAAATTTCTGAATTCACTATAGAGTAACTTTCAGATTTCAAGGCATCTCTTTCTCCAAAATTGTTGTTGTTTTCTTCTTGCATTTGGATAGAAATATTTTCCAAGCTTTGTGAGACCACTTCATCATAATTTATTTTCACATCCATATTGGAATTCTCATTTATGTTGAAAGGAGATGGAACAAAGCTTGAACTAATTTCATGTGGATCGAGAATGGGAGGAAGAGGACAAATATATTCAAATCAATCTAAGGATTCTTCTTGCATATGTTTATCTTCAACTTTAAATCTTAAACAATTCAAATGAAATTGAATATTAAAATCCCTAACATATTCATTGTCAAATCCTTGTAGACATTCAATTTCACCACATACATGTTCATAATCATAGCCATCAATTTAGAAATGAAAATTGTAACAAATTGATCACAGCTGTGAATTGAGGCAACTAAAAGAGTTCACTAGTTTTTGGCTTTTGCCATGAATGTGAGAGTAAAAGTTCACTTCGGGTGGAGTATTGGAAGATGCACATCCATAGATACAACACCAAATTGGAAGTTTAAGAGGAGCCATCATGATTTATAATAAAATGTTAAAATTGGAAAAACTCCAATAGACAACAAGTCTTAGGCGCTCCTTGTAGTGCCAAAAAGGTTGAGGGCCAAAAATGTCTACCTCAATGCTAGGGGATAACCACCTGGTCCAGTCCTTAAAGAAACTCCTTTTCCATTTGGAGTAGTGGCTCTGTCTGGTTTAACTAGGTCCAATTACCTTTTTCCTATCACTATTGGTTTATGATGTATAGACAGGAATATCATATCACTTCTTCCTGTTGATCGAGAAAGAAAATGACCCTTAAGGTGATTTGGGTTCAACCAAACCACAGCTAAAATTTTTCCTCTTTGAGAAGAGGACTTAAACGAATGTAGAGCTTAAACTAAATGTAAGCTTATTCTATAATAAAAGAAAAAGAAACTATCTTAATCCTATTTCAATTAGGCAGATATAGATTTAACCCAACCAAGAGCAAGATATTTAAAGTAGTGGGATTTAAATATGTCTTGTTTATAATGAATATCAAATTAATGAAGTAGTTCAATTAACTGACATTATGGATACCAAAACACATCCTATTGGGACCTCTTAACTGAAATAATCAATCAACAACACTCAGGAAGAAATTCACAAAATTGATATTGATTGTCAAATCAGTAAATCCAATAATTAAACAATAATATGCAAAAATAGTTCACAACACATAATTATTTTCTAAATTAGTTTTATAAGGTATATTTCTGAGTAAATAGTTATTTAGAAATCAGAATTTAATCCATAATAACAGAGATACATAATAAAAATATTGAGACAAATTACCCATATCAACACAAGTGTACAAACATGAATAAAATGACACATTCTTTCTATCATAAAAATGAAACTGATATTTGAAACAATAGGATTAGAAATACCAATTTATTGCATCCATTCCTCTGATTCTAGTTCCCAACATTCTTTTACATTGCTTGAACTTCTGTTTTCAAAAAATAGAGCTTAAATAGTACAAACTCTACCCATCATACATAATTCAATATACAAAGGAAAAGTCCTCAATAGTCCTCAGATTTGAGATTTTCTCTCCTCTCTCCTACAACTCTAAATTTCTATTGCGAAAGTGCCTTTAGAAGTCCAAAATTGCAGAGGAGAGCAGCCCTTATTACATTCTACAATCTATTATTTATAATATTTTCAAAGGTATTTTTGAGAGGAAAGTTTGTTGAAGGTAAATTTGCCTAATCCAATTTTATTTTCTCAAAATTCCAATCTTTTAATTGTTGGAGCATTCTCATTGATTGAGATCTTTTTCTTACATATCTTTTCTATTGTTTTCCTACAAAAATAAATCAAAACAAATTAAGATGCAAAACATAAAATGAAGATGCCATTTTTGGCATTAAAAGAAATTCAATCAAATACAATTTAAATAAATAATTGACAATAAAATTTTGATTCCTGTGATGGTTTAATTGGGCAAGGATATCATTGATGAATGGATTTGCATTCAGAAAAGGCTTGAAAAAATGAAAATGCAGAAAATAAAACTCAGAAAAATGATTTTGTTTTAAAAATTCAGAGCTTGATTTCTGCCTAGTTTTTTACCTAAGAAATGATCAAATCTATTAGTGAAACCTCCTCAGAAATGTTCTCCTTGATTTTTTCTTTCCAATGAGCCATCATGGGCCTAATTTTGCCAATTAAAACTCAATCTATGAGTTTCCAAAGTCTATGGGTCAAATCTAGCATAAATGTGGAAATTCTGTTGTTGGGCCAAAATTCAGAATTTTAATTAAAAATCTAATTCTGAATTAGACTTCAATTATCTAAAAATTAATTTTAATCTATCTATAAAATAAATTAACTATTTATTAAACTAATTAAATAATTAATGATTAATCATTTATTAATTAATGTTAAATTAAATTAAAATTAATTATATTTTACATATTAATTAATTTAATAATTTAAATTAAATATTTAAATATTAAAATATTATTAAACTAATAACAACATGAAATATCAATTCCTACTTACATTATTTACTTACGTATGTGAGTGACTTTAAAAAATAGATCATAAGGTTATCAAAAACTATGCTTAACGCTTGAAGTCCTTCTTAGCCATCGCATATCGGCGAACGGGGAAGGGAGGTCCTCGGGGTTTTTAAAACGAATTGTTGTGAATAAGAACTTGTGATGTGATTAAAAAACTGCAATGCGATCTTCCAATCACGAAATAATTTTTATTTTATATATATTATTTTATATATTAAATTAATTATGTTTTAATAATAATTAAATTAAATTAAGGTTTTAAATATAAATACCAATTTTTTATTTTAGTTTTATTTTAATGAAATTTAGTTAACTTATAAAATTATTTAAACTACAACCACTTTGAAAATAATAATAAAAATAAATAAACTCCAGCCACTTTGATATTTTGGGTTTTCGAGATTAGTAATTAATTTGGAAATTGGAATAAATCATTAAAATCCCGATGTTTCAAAATTTGGTAGTATAACTAAAAATGAAAAATGTTAGTAATAACTAAGTAGGGGTTAGTATTTAAAATAATTGCATTATTGAACTAATTTATTTATAAAAATGGAATATTGTACATTTTTTGCATTTTTAACCTAGGCAACATAAATGATTAGAATTCAAAGGAGTGTTATTTACAAACAAGTTGACGAGATGAGGCAAAGCAAGCATCGATGTGAAACTTGTCAAAAATCGATTTCAACAAAAAAATCAAAATGAAAATCTAAAAAATGAAAAATTAACAAAATTGTAGGATAATTAACTTGATAAAATTCCTAAAAGTGTTTACCCAAAAGCTTTATGGAAAGGATTCCCATTATTTGAAATAAACAAGTCAAAAATGGGGGGGTTTTGTTTTACCACAATAGGTCCGTAAAAGATTTATGGTGTTGATGAAGTTGAAGTTTCAATAGTTACTGATGTATGAGGGGTAACTGGTTGATTGTCTTCCGGTAAAGTAACAACTTCTAAATGTACAAATTTGAAGTCCTGATGTTCAGGTAAATGAAAAACAATTTGAAAAATATGTTCCTGAACAATTTTAGGTTTAGATGTAATTTTTCTTTGAACTAGGATAGATTCTAGATTAAATTTTGGTTGAGTTGATTCAAGTTCAGAAGTACCTTCTTGTTGAGCAACTTCAAGTTGAGGATCAACTTGTTGTTGAACAACCTCGATTATTGTTTCACTAGGATGAGTGCTAATGTCCTAAGGTAATTGTGAAACTTCTTCTTTAGAAACAGATGGGCCAGAAATAGTTGGAGTAATTGGAGTCTTTTTACTTACCGAAACAGATGATACAGGTAACTCAGATGAAGCACTAGGAGTTCTTGACGTACTAGACTCAGTTAAGTGAGACTTATTTTCCTGAATTGGTGTTGCTTCGGGAGGCAAAGGCGATTTGCTCATTGTTCTCTAAAAACTACAGGGTATGGGTTGATGTTCCTCCATAATTACTGATTAATTTTATTATCAAGAAAGAAATAAACAAAAAGGGGTATATTAGGCAAAAGGTTTCCCAAGCAACTGTGAACTGCAGAATACCTCCTCGCGAACCAAGAAATATGGGTAGGTAATCTCACTGAATGTTACGTTCGATGTATCACAGTTTACAAGATGTCTGAATTGATAACTTAAGGATGGATAGCAACCTAGAGTTGTCCTCCCATATACACTTGAAGATACGTGGAGGCCCAGTCTGTATAAGCATTGTCTAATGCAAAACCGCATAGTGAGAGCATTCCCATATACTTTATGTACTGTAACACCGCCCTATATACCTGAAGGTACATGGATGAGCTATGATATACTCACATATGTGGAATGAGGTTTCACACTTAGGATGTATTGCAGACAAGTTAGCGACAACCGCTTTGTTTTATGACGCCGGAACACGTCTTTGGCCTAGAACCACTAAATGTTCTCGTTAATGACAATGCCCCATTAGGTAAATTGATGTCTATTTTAAGTTAATCTTGCTAAGGAATTTGCCTTTCGAGCTCAACACGTGATGTATTCTAAAATTCCTAGGAATGCAACTAACATGATAAGCATTCTTTCCATTCAGTTTAACAATGGAAATTCTAGCTACTTAGGGATAAAGCATTTAAATTTCTTTTAATCAAAGAGAAAAGAGAACAATCTAAATGCAATTTCCCTACACTATTCCTATCAGCACACAAAAAAAAATTCAATGCAACATGCACATATTTCTTTTCAATTCTCTTAAAGTGAATATGAACAAAAGGGAAATATGCACATACAATCAATCAATCTTTCCTATGAACGAAGAATTTTACGATGGTTCAGATTCGAAGGAAGAGAAGACTTTACAACACTTTCTTTCAAATGAAGATTAATCATTTATATTCTAACTTTGACTGTTGATCAATAATGACAAAGAAAACATGAAGAAGCCTTAATCAATCCAATCAAGGCTAGGCTAGACCAGGAGATAAAAACTCATTTTCAGAGACATAGCATTCATTGGTCAATCAAAAAAAAGCAAACAGAGAAAATTTACTAAAAACTCTTTCCAAAGGTGGGAAACAGATCCTAGGAGGATAAACGTAGCCCATAGTGGAAGACAGTGTGCTTCAAAGCACTGTCCCTAAGCCAGAGATGCTTTGCAGTGCACTGTGTTCCTCACAAAGCTATGCTAGTGATAGTAAGCCATTTCATGAAGGGAATTCGACACAATTTTGACCAATTTTCAGTGTAAATAGATGAATTACAATTTATGAACACAAATAGATTCTACAAGGATGTATTAAGAGGTGGATAAGCTACTAGGAAAGAGGATTCATCCCCAGCAGAGTTGCCAATTTGTTTTGGATAATTTCTCATCTACGGATATACTAATTCACTAGACAACTAGTTGTGCCTAGAACAACATTTTAAAGTGTTTTAGACTTCCCCTATAAGAAATAGATAAGAAGAGAGGATAGAATGCCTACCTGTAGTTTCACTTTCCTCTCGTCTCCCTTGTATCGATTATGTTGCTCCTTCCCATACTTAATCCACTTGAAAATTACCTTGCCAACACAACAGAAGACAAAAATCGATCAAAGCATACGACCCATTGAATATAAATGAAAGGAATCATAAGCAATTGTTACATATAAGCATTATTAAAGAACACATCATATGAAAAAAGGTTCAAACTATTAAATAGAAGAAGGAATTACAACAATCATTCTTTGATTCAAAATCATTCCTCTAGCTTGGATCCCATCCACATCACATAAAAAGCGAGACAAGCTTGTGGCATCACATCATTCTCTCCAGAGTCAAGTCTCATACAAGCATTATCTCCTTACAATTCAACATAATCCAACCCACCCTTAATCACTTAGATGAGTGGTCAATTTATAAGAAGATGAAGGAGGTTTTGTCATTACTGGTGACATTGAATGGCCTTCCATACGTAGAATTAGTTCCATTGAGGAAGGGATGAGAAGATAAGATGATCCTTAACTCATTCCTCATCCATTTTCGAGCTCACAGGAGTTTATAAGAGAGGGAAACTTCTAGATGAATCCAAAAGATAAGAATATTCGACAAATCCTATGTGAATTTCACTCATTCTCATCCAGTGTGGGTGAAAGGAAGCCTAAGTGCTCTACAGAGCACCCTAGCGGTGGACTCAACTACTCTGCAACACACCTTCATAAGGGCTTACCTGCGCTGGTCCCTCCAGAGAAAATTTCTGGATGTCTTCAAGTCATGAAACTGTCTCGGAAGGAGGAATTCAAAGGGTTTACTTGTTTAGGGCATGAAACAACTAATTTTAGGGTTTGATGAGTCCTAAACCACTGATCTGAATTTTGGGATTTGATTTTCCCAAATGGATCTGTAACACTAAGGGGTAATGTCTCTAATCATATGATAAAAATTCATTCTACTTCACTGAATCCAAAACCATCAAGGTAAGTTAACGGGGTAAGGTAATCATTTTATGGAAAGATAAATTCTTGTTCATTTTCCTCTTCAAGGGCAACTTCCCAATGAACTAATGCTCAAATACAATCACTACACTTAACAAATCCAATAAGGAGGACTTAAATATTATTCATTTATAAAACCTAAATTTTAACCACTATTGGTGTCTATACTAATGAATAGGCCATATTACATTTATTGCATGAAAGCTACCTAGTATCAATTATTTAATAATAACTAACGTAACATACTTTGTATATATCAAATTAAATGACCACCATACTTATAATATTATTAACCATTATGGACCCCATTAAATCACTGGGGGAGATCCCACCATTTCATCCCCTTTGAAACACATTTATTTCAAATTTTATATCTATGATATATCTCCATAAGCCAACTTCCTATGTATCGGAATTGCCCCCAACACTAATACTGAAGTAGTCAAAGAAGTGTGTCCATAAAGGGATCAACCATTAACCAAGGTCCCCTGTACAAGTACTACACTCCACACTAGGAATGAATTCATGTAAGCAGTGCATCCAAAATTCCAACTATCAAGTACAAATTTTTCCCTCAATGTTGACAATGAAGTCATCCAAGAAAGGATTACATAATCTTATATCCTAGGTACGAGTGTGCATGTTGGATCCTGACTAACCACAGATGAAATTGATGAATAAGCATGAGGAGTTTTTTAAATATTATCACCATGGTCATATGGATCCAAACATCTTTCCACCAAGATACTATGTCATCCATAACCAAAATATGATCCACATAGATACAAAAGGTTAGTTATTGATATGGAGTTATGTACTCTATGGTATGTACAAGTATTATTACACCAAAATGTCATGAATAACCATCAGGGAAATTATTTTACCAAGGTCCCTAAAGGTTGTGGTAAAAACTTCACAGGAAGAATTAAAGTGGAACTTCAAAGTTTAATTTGTTTTACTATGACTAGACTAGGTGTGAATAGGTTAGGTAGGAGGTGTCATCTGAGATCATGACATTAGTGTCAATAGATTTTACCAAACAACTCTCTTTCACCAGGTTTCTCGATTGAGGCCCTAAATTTTGTCGAGGCCTTCTCACATTGCTTAGAAGAATATAATATGCCATCCTAAAAATCCTCCACCTCCTCAAGTTAAAAAATAATATTAGGGGAAGGAAAAATTACTTTGAATCCTAACACACCAATAGGATTTTATACTTGTTTTATCAAGAAATATAATTCTATTAATGAAACAAGATGACTATGTAATCAACATATGTTAATTCTCAAAATAGTTTTGTGAAAAGTTTCCATGACCTAAGTGTTAGAAAATTATATATTACAGAGCAATGGAACACATAGAATATTGCAGAAATATAAACATAGAAAACGCATAAAACCAGAGAGACACAGATATACGTGCTTCAGCAAGTTTGGGCTACATCCACCCCGAATAGCTAGTCCTTCCATTCTATTATCTAGAAAAATGAAGAGACACAACCTACAACAGATCATTGTAATATCCTCTGTTTTCTCTCACAGTGACACCTCTCTGTTTCTCGCTCAGAGAATACACATCTATTACACAGCCTCAAGAATACAATACCCACATACAAAGAGAGGGGTTTCCTTCTAGGGAAAGAACCCTAAACTAAACATAAGTTCTACCATGAGATCATTTTCCTAATGAACGACCTAGATTGACTAGAAATTACTATACTTTTACAAGGAAATTTTACATTTGTTTTTAGCTTCTAGGGCGCTGCCCCCGAAACCCCTACTGGGGGGCCGGTGGCCCCTAGACACCCCAGCTAGGGGGGATCAGCCCCCCCGAACCCCCACAGGAGCGACAAGTCCCCCCCGCATTGCGCGGTGTACAAACTTCCTGGGGTATACATCCGGTTGAAACAAAGACCTCTAAATAATCATGCTCCACACCTAACAATCTCCCACTTGGAGAATGATTGTATCAACTTCATCGTTGCTTCATTTGTTGGACAATGACTCCTCTTTGGACTTGGCTATTTGTCATCTTCATCGTAATCCTTGAAGACCAATTGAAACTGACCATATTCTCAGTTTCTCCCTGGTTAATATTTTTGTTAGCATATCTGCAGGATTCTAGCTAGTGTGTATCTTTTCCAGCTTCAACTCTACATCTTCCAAAATTGAACGTATGAAATGGTACATGAGCTATATGTGTTTAGTCCTAGAATGGAATGCTGAGTTATTTGCAAGATGAATGGCACTTTGGCTATCACCGTATAATGTGCCCATATCATGCTCCTTACCCAATTCACCTATAAACCTTTGTAACCAAATCATTTCTTTACTAGCCTTTGTAGCAGCAACATACTCTACTTCTATTGTTGAAAGTGCAACAACACTTTGGGTTTTTGAAACCCTACTGAAAGTTGTTCCACCTACAGTAAATACATATCCTGCATTGCTCCTCTTGTTATCTTTGTCACTTCTCATATCTGCATCAACATATCCCTATAGAGAAATGTTTCAACCACCAAAGTGTAATTCTTGATTTGTTGTACTTTTCAAATATCTGAGAATCCATTTCACTACCATCCAATGTTCCTTTCTTGGATTGTTCATATACCTACTTACAACTCCCACTACATGTGCAATATTAGGCCTTGTGTAGACCATTGCATACACTAAGCTTCCAATTGTTGATGCATATGGAACTTTAGACATATAATCCTTGTCTTCTTGGCTCTTTGGACACATTTCCTTACTGAGTTTGAAATGACTACAAGAAGGTGTACTAATTGGTTTTGCATCATGCATATTAAATGTTTTCAACACCTTTTGTATGTACTCATTCCGAGACAATGTTAATTTGCAATTTTTTCTGTCTCTAGTTATTCTCATACCAAGGATTTGTTTTGCAGCTCCCAAATCCTTCATTACAAATGAATTTTCTAGTTTTCTTTTGAGCACATTTATTTCCTGCATGTTAGACCTTGCAACAAGAATTTCATCTACATATAATAACAATATAATATAACTTCCATCATTTTTCTTTTTCAGATAAACACAATGATCAGAGTGACATCTAGTATAACCTTGTTCGGACATAAACTTGTCAAATTTTAGTACCACTGCCTTGGAGCCTATTTTAAGCCATACAAGCTCTTCTTCAACCTGCACACTAATTTCTCCTTCCCTTTTACCTCATATCCTTGTGGTTGTTGCATATATATCTCTTCCTTCAAATCCCCATAGAGAAAGGTTGTGTTTACATCTAACTGCTCAAGATGCAAATCTTCAACTGCTACTAGACTTAAAATAGTTCTGATTGAATTCATTTTAACAATAGGGGAAAATATTTCATCAAAATCAATACCTTTCTTCTATGCAAACCCCTTCACCACAAGTCTAACTTTTTACCTTTGTTTTCCACCATCTTCTTCCTTCAGCCTGTAAACCCATTTATTCTTCAATGTAGTTTTTCCTCTAGGCAACTTGACTAAGTCCCAAGTCTGGTTAAGCATTAAGGAGTCCATCTCTTCTTCCATGGCTACCTCCCACTTCTTCCTACTTTCAACCTACATTGCTTCTTCATAACATTCGGGTTCACTAGAATTAGTCAACAATAAATAATATAATGGAAGAGAGTATCATTCTGGGGGTATACTTGTCCTGGTAGATCTCCAAACACCACTTTCAGGTGTTTGGGGTGCCTGTTGCTGTTGTTGTCAATGTTGATTATTATTATTTTCAGGCACCTGTACTTTTTCAGTGATTTCATCAAGAACTTCATATTCTTTGTTTTCTTTTTCCTGTTTCTTTTCCTGCAGCTGATTCTTATACAAGACCATTTCATTGAATATTACATCTCTGCTCCTAATGACTTTTTTATTTTCGTAATCATATAAGTGATAACCAAAATCATTAACACCATATCTAATAAAGGTACATTTCTTTGACTTTGCCTCAAGCTTTGTTCTATTTCCTTTATTGAGATGGGCAAAGGCCTCATAACCAAAAGGATTTAAAAAAGAGTAGTTTACCTTTTAACCTGTCCATGCTTCCTACGGAACACCACCATCAAAGGAACTTGAAGGCCCTCTGTTTATTAGATAAATAGTAGTATCTACAGCATCTGACCAAAATTGTAAAGGCAATCCTAAATGCAATTGCATGCACCTTGCACGCTCCATGATTGTTCTATTCATCCTTTCTGACACACCATTTTCTTGTGGTGTTCTCGGTAATGTCTTCTCTCTGCAAATTCCATGCTCTGAAAAGTACCTATCAAACTCTTTGCTATAATATTCACCTCCATTGTCTGATCTAAGACACTTCAATTTGTTTCCTGTCTCAATCTCAACCAAAGCTTTCCATTTCTTGAAAGTATCAAATACATTAGATTTATTCTTAATACAATAAATCCAATTTTTTCTAGTTGCACCATTAATAAAAGTAACATAAAAACGAGAGCCACCGAGAGACGATACCTGAGTAGGTCCCCATACATCTGTATACACAAGCTCTACTTTTTCACTCTTCTTTTCTTTCCCAACTCTGAGAAATCTGACTCTCTTTTGTTTTTCATAAATGCAATTCTCACAGAACTCCAAATCAACATTCTTTAGACCTAGAAACAAATTCCTTGAGTGAATAATCTTCATCCCCTTTTCCCTCATGCATCTGAGTCTATGATGCCATAATGCTGCATCTACTCCTTTGGAAGTTAAAACATTAACAGAGATAGAAATACCATTGCATAAATACAATGTTCCAACCTTTTCTCCTTTTTCTATTACCAGGGCTCCTTTGGTGACCTTCCAAGCTTTATCTGTTAAAGTTGTCACACAACCTTCACCAGCTAACTGCCTTGTTGACATGAAATTTTCTTCATATTTGGAACATGCCTTACCTCCTTTAGTAGCCATTGGTTTCTATTCTGCTATTTCACAAGAACCTTACCCATTCCAACAATTTTACAGGGTTTATCATCACCTAAACATACTTGTCCAAAATCTCCTTAGACACAGTCATGAAAGTATTTCTGATCAGGTGTGGCATGGAATAAGGCCACTGAATCTTCCACCCAAGAATCAATAATATTTTCAAAATAAATAATCAAAGAATCTTGTAACACCTCAGTTGTCACATTTGTTTCATGATTGTTTTCTTGTTGTGCATCTCCTTCTTTTCCCTTCCAAGATGTATAGTATTTCTTTAGGTGTCCTTTCTTTCCACATTTATAGCACACTATCCCCGATCTGAACTTGGATCTTCCTTTCCTTGATTTACTGCGATATCATGAGCTCTTTCCTCTTTCCATTTTTCTTCCCCCTAGACTCTACACTCAAAGTATTACCTGATGTCTCACCAGAGCTTTTCTGTCACGTTTCCTCGCTAAGGATAGCACCAACAACATCATCAAACTTTAAAGTACTAGATCTAGAAACAAAGTTACTAATGGCCATAACTAAACCATTCCAACTTTCTAGCAATGAGCACAAGAATAACAGAGCTCTAACTTCATCATCAGAACATAACTGACTTGTAACAACATTAAAATCATTTAAATGGTCTACAACAAATCCACCTTCCAACATATTTATATTAAATAACCAATCCATAAGAAATACCTTGTTAGAGGTAGAGGGTTTTCCATATAGTTTCCCCAACACCTTAATCAAACACTCTATCCTTGTTTCCTTCGAAATTTTGAAGGCAACCAATACTGCGAGGCACAACCATTCTATTCCGAGTGCCCTTCTATCGAGAATGTTCCATTCTTCATCTTTCATACCCATTAGCATATTTGTTTTTCTACCCAATGGCATGTACAGATCTTTTTGATACAAATAATCTTCCATCTGCATCTTCCACAACAAGAAGTATTGGCCGTTAAATTTCTTGACCCTAAATGTTATAGAAATTTTCGGGCACTCCAACCCCAATCATAGATGTCCATAAATGGAGGGTTCCTAAGTCCCTAAAAGTGTTGCTTCACTACCTAAAGGAACAAGGTCAACTGATTACATCATCTCCTAGAAGTTCTCCATAGAAAACTGCTCAGAAATGGTCAAAACTGGACCATACTAAATGCCCAGTGCATAGGGTGCGATGCATATCACCTTCCAGTGTAAAGGGTGCAATGTATACTGGATGGCCCCTATGTAGGGTGCGACGGGAGAGAATGGACAAATGGCAGAGACAGTTTACGAGGTGGAAGATCATAAAATCTTCCAGAAACTTCCCCTCTAACACTTGCCTCTCTGATTTCGACCAAGGATGAGTAAGAGATCATCAATCTCCACGTGGAATCAAGAACTATCAGAGAGAGGACACTAATCAAAATCCCAGAAGCTGACTCACCCCCCTACAATCATCTATATATGGATCCCTCATCACAAAGATCCAGAGGCTGGAATCTTGTATCTTGTAGAGAAGTGTTGTTGGTTTTCTAGTGTAATATCATAGTGTTGCGTGATCTAAGATTTACTTGAGGTGAAGAAGGGCTTTCTTGCTGGAGGATGATGCTGGGTCGGAACAATTGGTTGTAATTCTCTTGCTATTCTTGATATTAATAAACCTATTCAAGTTTTCCTCCACATTTGTCTATGTTTGATTGTATATGCATTTGTGTGGTTAACACATATCTAGTAATGTGTTTTTTATGAATATAGATCTCTATTCTTTAATAGTATTATGCTGCTTTGATTACACATGTGCTCTTTGAAGCTGTGTAAACAAAGAAGGAGTGGCAAATATCTATCGAGAAGGAGAGGAACCGAGCAAGGAACCTAGCACAAGACAAAGGTTGGTGTCCTCTGTTCCCCTCTTGTATATTTTTCATAAAGGAAAATCAAAGTAGTTTTAACTTGTTTGTTTCTAAGATAGCTACAAGTCTTAGTGGGAATAGCAGCTCTAAGTGGACACTATTCCCGATAACAAAATGGCGACTCCACTGGGGAGTGAATAGATTTTTTGTTAGTCTATATTTTTTTGTTTTATAAACTTACAGACGGAGCCTAAAGTCAATCCAGTTAGCCTTCGAACTACATTTGCTATGCAAGTGCAAAGTAGATCAATGTTGCTTCACTCTATCTCCAGGTTTTGTTTATAAATTGAACAATCGATCTACAAACACTCTAATTTCCCTAAGTGGTGCCTCTAGTAACCTCCTTAGATCAACCCCTGTGATTTATATTTACTGAACATCACTTACTCGGCCTAAATCCCTAAACTGAACTACAAATTGTTATCAAATACTAGATAAAAGTCTTGCACAGGTACCATCACACCCTCCCTTCAAGGCAGTTTGTATGCATTGCACTTCCCATGTCCAGTAGGTGTGATGCATACTGGATTCCCTGTGTGACAGGTGCGATGGTCAGGGAAGGTTAATTTTACCTTCAGACTTTGGCTTTTCTTCACTCTTTTCAATTCTATTCAAGAGCTTTGTTGTCTGTAGTCAGTATATCTTTATGGAAGCCCCCTTCTCTTCCATCATTCTGCCTCCATTGTGCAAAGAACTATAAGTGTTTTTGTGTATTGTGCGTCATTTCTAGTTCTCTTTTACAAAGAAGTAGCCTAATTCGATTGTTGTTTCTTGATCTAAAAGTGTCGCAAGTGTCGTTTTCAGTCATAGAAGAGAATCCCAATGTTCTTGATAGTCGATTGCACTATTACTCTTGTATGTGATTTGAATTAGTAGTTTTTCAAGTGTCAAAAAAAAATTTCATTTCGAAATCGCAAAGTGTCGTCCTTATCTTCACTTCATTTTAAAAAACAAATTTGTTAGTATTGTCGCTTTGGAAAATAATTCAGATTTGCATTTAGGGTTATTCTTGTCATTCATACATTAAGAAGGTTGAAAAAAAATACATGCATGTGCATTTTCATTGAGACTTCTTGGTTTGATTTAGGACAGTGCATTTAGTGTGTACTCTGTGCTCTTTATTGAAAGACCCTCAGTTCTCTTTCCTTAGTAGCTAGGATTTTCATTGCCAAAAGAAGATTAAACATTTGTTTATCATCTTAGACTGCATTTTAGGAATTGTATACACATCACACGGTGAACCTGAAAGGCAAATTTTTAAACAAGATCAACTATAAAATAAATTTAATGAATCTAAAAATGCTTTGGAACCTAATGCACAACATCTAGAAGTCTAGGCTAGATACGTATTCCGGCGTCGTAAAACCTGGTAACTGCTATTTTCATTGTTGGTTGGGTGATTCATCCACTTTGAGATGACAAGTGCCAGTACGGACTTATGCTCCCACGTGTCGTCGAGTATATATTGGGGGACCACAATAGGTTATATCCTTTATCGTTAGGAAGCTGTGTCTACCCTATCGATCGCAATGCACTGAACACAGCATTCGGGAGGATTGACTGTCGTACCATAAAAAGTATTATGTAGTTTTGTGATTGGTTTGGTAATCCCTTTGCCTAGATTTCCAAAGAAGTCTCTTTCGTTCCTTTTCAGACTCCTTAAAGTAAAAGGTCCATCTGAGCACTTGTCACTTCAGGCTCATTAAAAATCAAAGGTGACTAGAGTCATCTTTTTTTTTTCTCGACTCTTAAAAATTGAAAAAACAAGTTGTGTCAAAGCGTCTAAACTTCATTTTAATCAGAATAACATCAACAAGTTCCCTCGTTGGTATTTAGGTTGAGAAAAATGGAGTCTACTGACCAAGGATTTCCCCTTGCAGGAAATCCTAGTCCTTTCTCCTCTTGGGGAGATGTTGGTGCACCCCATATCGCCACATTTTCACTTCCAGGGTTGACGATTGGTTTGCCCGTATGGCTCTTATATATATCTCTCGTTCAGAATACCATAGTTCCTGAACAGTGAAGTCAGCAACTAGGTGATACTAGAGTTACCCCCCAACCTTCCACTTTGTCTGTTTCTCCCTCTCCTCCTTCCTCTTCGCTTGATGAAGCTGGTAAAGGTAAAGATCAGGTAACTAAGAAGAAGAAGAAGTAGAAAGAGAAAAAGGAAAAGAAGAAGAAGGAGCCAAAAGCAAAAGGGGGCAACCATGTGTCATCCAGCGAAAATCCTCACACTGCATCGTCTAAACCTAAATCTCCATGTGTCATTTGCAAAGGAGATCACTATCATCGATATTGTCCTTGCATCCCACGGATCTTAAGGGACTGGTCCCCTTGTTTGCACAATCCGATGTCGTCAACATCTGATGGTCATGTTGAAATTACACCGTCAACTAGTGAAAGCGAAGTATCTGGACAAAAACGGAATCGTAAACTTCCTTGTAAACTGTGTGAAGGCAATCACGTTATCCACTGTTGTCCCTTCCTAGATGAAGCTAAAAGAGTTTTGGATGACCGTCCTGCTTCATCGCTACGACTCCCTCCTAGATATAAGAAACTCTTACCGAGTCCACCACTGGTTGAAACTCTGACCGAAATGCTGTTGTGGTCAGTCGAAGCATCTATCATTGAAAATGAACCCTCTGAATCCATACCTGACAGAAGTCGGATGGCCGAGACCCGGTTTTGCCTTCAGAGGGATCATCTTTGAATGATACTGTCACTAAAGAGAAAGAGAACAACACCATTTAAATTCTTTTCATAAACACAGACTCCGATGAACTTGGGGGAAATCTACCCATTCCTTTACCACAGGAAGGAACTTCATCAGAGTCGTATACGGCCGTCTATTCAGTCCCACCTCCAAGCAACCTAGTTGTTTCCTTCGATGGAATCTATTAGACAGACCTCGTTTACAAGCTAGTGTAACATTCTGAATCATCGTACAAGCTTGTAGAATGGTTATGGCTGGTACCATCATAAATGAAGGGGCTTCTGTGAGTATCCTTTCCTTAGCTACTTGGAAAGCGCTTGGTTCGCCATCGCTTCTGCCTGAAATGAGAAATCTGACAGGCTTTGACAAAGGAACCAGTCGACCGTTAGGGATCCTTCCCAATGTGCCCATTACTTTTAGAAGGAAAATTGTTCACATGAATGTTATGGTAGTCCAACGACCCCTAGATTATAATCTACTCCTTGGGCATGACTACATTTATTGCATGGGAGCCATCGTCTCCTCACTCTTTAGAGTAATGTGTTTTCCACATGAAGGCAGAGTGGTCAAGCTCATAGACTAGCTCTCATTCCCCAGTTCACACATAGAAAATAGTCAAATGCCATCACTAAATGGTATTTTCACGCAAGGGATGTCTCATTGATCTCTAGTTCATCCACCTGATGAGCACGAGTGATTCAGGAGGATATCGCTGAAACCCAGGGGGCATGCACCCTAGCCTTCTTTGGCAGGGAAGCTCTAGGTATAAAGTAGGTTTCCGCAGAGGAAGATGATTGGTCTGACATGCATCCTTACAGGAAAAGGGAGTTAGACCAGAATAATATTCCCTCGTCAAAGATAGGAGGTTGGGATTTAGAACCACCCTGGTCCAGATAGACTAAGCTAGGAAGTGTTTCTATCTACAACATGGATGAAAACTATCTTGCAAAAGTAAGAGCTTCTATATGGTAACCTGGAAATTTTTCATTATACCTGGGGGCATGCAAAACTTTTTTGCATGCAAGCGAAGAGCGGCCATTTATTTTTTAAATTTGTAGGTCCTCTAACCCTTTAAACTCGTAGGATTGGTCGTTTCCTAGCTTGTATAAAGAAAGGATCCAGGGAAAAGCTTTAAAAGGTGCAAGCTCCATAAAAATGGCATCTTAGATGAGATATCCTTATTATATGACTGGCATGAGCAGTTTTAATGCGGAATTCAAGCTCGTTAAAAAATGAACACAAGCAATGAGCAAATGTTTCCCCCAGAGTTTAAGCTCATTACTGATCCCCAGTAAATAACCATTGTGAATGAATTATCATCAACTTTTGAGCCTTGGTCGTGTTCTCATCATCACCTCCACTCTGTTTTAGCTGATCATTCACCTCCACTTGATTGTTTACCCCTTTCGAGAAACATCTACGAAGAGTGATTTTGTTAGGCATCCTTGTGACACTGCCGTGATTGGAAAATTCCAAACCTTACCAAGAATCAGCCGCTACCCGAAATCATCACTTGTTCCTAGGAAAACAAGTCTCCTTTAAGCTCTTTTCAACTGACTCATAAAATATCAAAAGCTTCCCGAGCGATTAGCCTCTCCGGCTCCTTAAAGTCATCAGAAGTGCTATCCATCCTCTAGATTTTAATCTTTTTGGACTTGAGGGATTAGTACACAAAAAGATCGAGTGCTTGTCTTGTTCGGCTCGTTAAAACTATCGAAAATTCATCCCTTTCATATTATTTTATGCTTTTTCAGACTTAAGGGATTATATCATGAAAAATAATCATTGGAGTTTCCTTTCCGTCCCTTTCAGACTCTCTAAAATTGAAAAGGACCGAGTTATCTTTGTCGTTAAACTTGTTAAAACCTAATAATGACAAACTTGTCCAAATGGACGAGAATGATTTTCATTGTCGCTAGGCTCGTTAAAACATAGCGACAGGTTCGCCTGAAGGGAGAATTATAGAACAAGCATATGTTATCCTCCTCAAGCCTAACAAAAATAAAGACGTACTGGTCAACAATGACTAGGGAAAATTGGGAAGAAAACTTGAAGAAACTTTATTGGTAGCAAGTCGCTCTTGAACATGACACTTTCTCTCACATCCGAGTCAAGTTGGGTTGTTCCATTCACTGGTCATATCACCATTGTTCTGTCACACCATCCATATTTGGCGTTAACGCTACCAATCCATCGTTAGTGTCATTGATATGTTCAAGAGAAGTCACTCAGAGAATTCACGTCTGTCTCATCCGTTGCATACATTCATGCTCCATTCTTTCATGAACGCCACCCTGAACCTTGTATCATCAAATCATTTTCACCTCCAAAATCGTTTTCTCTATTCTTTTTCATAGATGTGGGATTCATTAAGGCCCTCCTATGATGGGTCACTTCTTGTCGACATCAACTCATTATCCAAAAATTGACTTAGAAACAACCCCTTTCAATACTTTGAAGCTTGCATGCCTCAGCGGCAAGTTTCTCACTTTCGGCGACAGGTTTACATCAATGGCCTTCGACCGAGAGATTTTGCGTGGTGTTTGATGCCAAGTCCTTTTTCGCACAACAAAAATTGTACTATAGTACCTTGAGGGTCATTGTCATTATTGGTGACTCCTCTCATGCCTGTTAACAACTTACATAATTGGCTGGTAATTAGCTGATGTATTTCCATGTTCGACTCCAGAACATTTTTCACATGGAATGACTTATACTCTGAGTGAAGATGGAATGAGTTTTGAAGACCCTAGATCTAGTTTCATCCATCCGGGCTGCGATATATTCAGGAATATAAAGACATCACTTGTACATCATTTCTGAACAGATGATCATTAAAATAAAAGGATGATGACTCCGTCCGAATCATCAGTCTGCTACACAAACGGTTGTCTGTGCTATGTACATGAAAGCGAATTTATAACGCTAAGCATGGAAATGCTCGCCTCAACTAGATCATGAAAAATATTATGAAGATAATGTATTGTATTGTATCTTATTACAGGTCGCCTCCCAGCTCGAAAAAACTTCGGATCCTCATGGTAAAGCATTTCACCGGACATCAAAAGATTAACGACCTCATGCTTTAGGGGGCAACTGTTATAGACATTTTTGGGCATTGCAAACCCAATCATAAATGTCCATAAACTAAGGGCTCCTAAGTCCCTAAAAGTGTTGCTTCACTACCTAAAGGAACAAGGTCAGTTGATTACATCATTTCCCAGAAGTTCTCCACAAAAAACTGCTCAGAAATGGTCAAAACTGGACCATACAAAATTCCCAGTGCAGAGGGTGCAATGCATATCACCTTCCCAGTGTAAAGGGTGTGATGCATACTGGATGGCCCCTCTGTAGGGTGTGATGGGCGAGAATGGAAAAATGGCAGAGACAGTTTGCGAGGTGGAACATCATAGAATCTTCCATAAACTTCCCCTCTAACACTTGCCTCTCTGATTTCGACCAGGGATGAGTAATAGATCATCAATATCCAAGTGAAATCAAGAACTATCAGAGAGGACACTAATCAAAATCCCAGAAGCTGACTCACCCCCTACAATCACCTATATATGGATCCGTCATCACAGAGATCCAGAGGCTGGAATCTTGTATCTTGTAGAGAAGTGTTGTTGGTTTTATGGTGTAACATCATAGTGTTGGGTGATCTAAGATTTACTTGAGGTGAATAAGGGATTTCTTGCTGGAGGATGATGTTGGGTTAGAATCCTCTTGCTATTCTTGATATTAATAAAGCTATTCAAGTTTTCCTCCACATTCGTGAATGTTTGATTGTATATGCATTTGTGTGGTTAATACAAATCTGGTCTTGTGTTGTTTATGAATATAGATCTTTGTTCTTCAATAGTATTATGTTGCTTTGATTCCACAGGCGCTCTATGAAGCTGTGTAGTCAAAGAAGTAGTGGCAAATATCTATCGAGAACGAGAGGAACCGAGCAAGGAACCAAGCGCAAGACAAAGGTTGGTATCCTCTATTCCCCTCTTGTCTATTTTTCATAAAGGACAATGAAAGTAGTTTTAACTTGTTTGTTTCTAAGATAGCTACAAGTATTAGTGGGAATAGCAACTCTAAGTGGACACTATTCCTGGTAACAATAAACTTACCATCTTCCACCATTGCTCCCACTCGAACGAGGGACCCTTCTTTGCTACGATTTTATCAGCCAGATAGACCTTCGGCTCTGATACCAATTGTTAGAAAATTATATATTACAGAGCAATGGAACACATAGAATATTACAGAAATATAAACATAGAAAACACATAAAATGAGAGAGACACAAATATACGTGGTTCACCTAGTTTGGGCTACGTCCACCGCGAATAGCCAGTCTTTCCTTTATATTATCCAACAAAATGAAGAGACACAACCTATAGTAGATGCGTTGTAATATCCTCTATTTTCTCACACAGTCTCACCTCTTTGTTTCTCGCTCGAAGAACACACATCTATTACATAGCCTCAAAAATACAATGCCCTCATACAAAGAGAGGGGTTGCCTTCTAGGGAAGAAAACCATAAAATAAACATAAGTTCTACCATTAGATCATCCGCCTAATGAATGGCCCAGATTGACTAGAAATTAATATAATTTTATAAGGAAATTTTACATCTATTTTTAGCTTTGGGGGCGTTGCCCCCGAAACCCCCGTCGGAGGACCACTGGGCCCGAGATCCCCCATCCGAGGGGAATCAGCCACCTTGCACCCCCCCGCATGGAGGTGTGTACAAAATTCTTGGGGTATACATCCAACTGAAACAAAGACCTCTAAATAATCATGCTCCACACCCAACACTAAAGAGAACATATAGACGAAGGAGATACTAAATATGAGGCTCCCATAATACTACAACTTAACCTCCACCCATCAATATCCCATTCTAGTAGTTTGAGTTGATTTGATTGTCCCTCCTTAATGCATCCATCACTACAACACATGAACTGTTGAAGCCTAATATTTTCATATATTGAAAAGGCCTAATTGATCCAATCCCTCTACTCTAGTACTTCTCACATTGATACGTTGTCAATATATTGTGTGTAAGCTTACAATAATTTGTGATCACGTTTGTAGTATCATGAATTAAATATTCCCATCCATTCCCTACTTTATTTTGTATAAACATGAGAAGGAGACATGAAAACTTGATTTACTAGTGACATGACTTCTAAATAGTCCACAATATCATAAGATGATCCATAGAAACATCACTAAAAGTCAACCCACATTAAATAGTTATCAATTTAATAATTCATTATATAGTTTAATACATGTTATTTTCTAAATAAACCATGGTTGATAATAATTTTGTTAACAATAACAAAAAATCTTATATAATAGAATATGTTTGTGTGCTTTTTCGTTAGCAAAAAAAAAGTTGCTCATATTTCTATTCGATTTGAAAAAAATACACATAGTAGATACTTATAGCATTCACAAGGAATTGAGGTCATTATATTCTTGTTACAAATTTCTATCTCAATATTTAAAATTCCATCAAAAAAAATAAAAAGCCCACAACCCTTTATAAAATTGATTGTAAACATCTAGTATTTTAAATATTTACAATTAAATTATACATGATAAAAGTTTAATTACTTCCAATAAGGAAATGATGTACTCTATCATCACCTATAATAGAGTACTCTCACAAAGGTCTATGTAGATATGACATTCTATTCACTCAAGATTGATTATTGCAAAAAATATTTTGAGCTCTACTCTTCACCTAGCCATAGACCTTATTGCTACAAATATTTCAAAAACAAGTCACACATGAGCCATCAATCCATTACTATTTTCCTCTCCTTAGCCTTGTCCTCAATTACGCAAGAAAAAGTGACGCCATCTTCTCCTTCTTCTCCCTCATTATATAGAATACGTCGATGGTAAGGAACTCAACCCCTATGGTCCACCTATAATTATATAATTTTTCCTTTTTCTTAACATTTTCCATTCACATAAACCTACATTATATATTATTCTTCCTTTGTCTTCAATTTTGTACTAATCAATATAATATTTAATTAGTAAAATTTATACTTGTTACAAATTTCAAATTTATGAATGGAATGTCAAGAAAAGGTATCATGTAGATATTGAACATTGCATGTCTTAAATCAATATAGAATTGGCATATCTTTAAAAATTGTACCTCTAAAAGTTGCACCAATGCTCGTTTTGCAAATACCAAACAAGATTTTAGAAGGAGACCAAAATTTGAGATGAACACCACTAGCATAGAACTTTAATTTGAAAATCCCAAAAACCCAACTTTCTCATCCAATAAGAAAACAATAGATAGGAAATGTAGGTGAAAATGTTGAAAAGCATAGCCACTTGGTTCTTTCGCATATAACTTTTCTTGATGAATGAAAGTAGTGTATTCCTTTATAGAAAAGTATGAGATCTGAAATGTTCAATGATAATTGCATATTCTTGGGGCTTGGTTTTCAAGGCAAAGTCTAGTGTTCACTCTGAACTAACTATGGTCATCAATAACCACTTGATGAATGCTAGTAGTCAACCAGTAAACCAACCAAACTACAATTTGACACCGAATAGGTCAAAATGGAAATTAAGTATGTTAACACAAGAGTTCAATAAGAGCTTGAATTTGATTACTCATGCCTACTAGGGAAATATTTACATTAAAATAAATGATAACAGAAGCAACAATACAACAAAGTATAAGTGATCTAAATGATGATGTTACCAAAGATGTAAGTGAAGGACTGGAAAAATTATGGTGATCATGGGAATGATAGATCTCAAACACAACATGATGATGCTGTTTGGAGAGGGACATATCATTGTGGAGGGATGGATTTAGTTTCTAAAAGGGTGGAAACTCAATCTACTGAGTTGGATGGGCTTTTTATATTAGATATAGTGAGATTGGTTAAATTCATCTTATCGAGTTTATGAGGGTAGAAGAGCGAGGTGAAATAGAGATGGGAAGCTTAACACTCCTCCATAAGGAAAATATATTCTTCCATGTAAAGGTATAGGGAATGCTAGCGGGGTAATTTGATGAAAATCAAGGGTGAATTATGCCTCCTTGAATGCACATCATGAGACTGTGTTTAAGATTCACCATTCGGAAGTTGCGAGAAGACTAGAGGGTAAACACAAGAGAGAAGCTAAACATATTGTGCGTTGAGAAGAGAGTCAAGAAGGCCCTTTATGGTTCTTCCTCTTTTAGATTGGAGACGCAAGATTTAAGAGTGTTTATAAGGTAGCACTGAAGATGAAATGGATTGTCAAGCATATGTTGGAATGGGTGTTGTTGGACTGTCACAATGGGAAAAATGATCTAATGGATAAAATGAATGCCTACTTCCAAAGAAAATTTCAATGTTGAGGAGAAACTTGGGAGGGATAGCTGATGGTTCCCTAAGCGAGCTCAAGTGCTTGCAATGGATTAAAGATCAATTTATGATGCAAAGTTTCATGAGGAATATGATTATGCAATAAATGCACATGAAAAATTGGATGTCAACGTCTAGGAACCACTACAAAGAAGCGGTTCAAACAGTGACCACTAAATTTTGAATGGGATCTAAAATTTGACTTTCTCAAAATCGAATGAAGTTGGAACCACTCTGAAACAACCCGAAGTAATTAATGTTAATATTAAAAATTTAAGTAAAGGTTTACATTATGCTTTTGTTTCCCTTTCAAAAAGGAAACATAAGGAGAATGTCAACTTTTACTTTAACTTTAAACATTAGATATTACCATTACTTACTAGGGTTAGGTTTTGTAGTGCCCTAGGGTTAAGATATATTTTTTCCTTTATTTTTTATTAAAAAAATATTATTTGGTGGTCATTAGCTATGTTTCACTACATCCTTCAAAATTGGTCAGTTTTGTAGAGAAATAGTCACTTTGGTGTTTTAAGGTCAGTCCAATACAAGACCAACCTTAGCTGATCTAAACCACCAAACTAGACTAGTACAACTCTAAAACCATGGGGACCAACCAATTCCACTAGCTATAGGATAGTTCCAATAAGAGTGTGCCCTTCTCATCATCCTCTCAAGTCATTTTGTTGGATCCCTTCAGGAATGGTGATTTGGAGAGTGTGATAAATTGTTGAACTATTGTGAGCACCTAAGATCATAAGTAATTAAGGCTTGACAAATAGAAATTTGCAAGGAAATAGTACAAACATCCCAAAACATATTTAGTAAGGACATGCATGCAAGGAACTATTACAGACCTTCCATGATACTTAGTGATGACGTGCATGACCAAAAAGAATCAGAAAAAATTATCCACACTCAAAAACATTGAAATGTGGTGAAAAACATTGAAGTGTGGTGTAAAACAAATTGCTGGTAGGCTATTAATCCTACCAAAAATCATTCCCTCTTCAATTTCACAAGAAGCCCCTACTCAAGCTTCCTCTTCCATTATCATTATAATAAGTTCTTGCAACTATGTGAGCTACAAGAAATTAAAACTTCCTTGGAATCTCCACCAATCTTAGGGAACTTGACTTCACTACATGCCCCAAATATTTTGGGTTGATTGATCAATTAACCTGATGATCACTAACTTTGATTGAAGTCCCACTACTTAAATGACCTTCCACTAGTTCCTCCAAAAGTTAGAACTAGTTTAACTGACAACAACCCGAGATAATTGACCTTTATTGCTACAAATTAGCAATCGCATATGCAAAACTAAACTCTAATTCCTCCAACTCAAATTTACTAAGTAAACTAGGTGAAACAAGCCATGTCACACAAGTTAGGATCATCCAACTTGTCTATTAATGTGGAAATTCGAATTTTTTCAATTTAATCAAGGAAAAATCCAATTGAGAATTTCTTGCTGCATTTTTCAACACATAGCTCATTGGAATATATTACTTTCACTATGAACTTGGCATAGTTCATATGTTAAGTTCATAAGGTTTTGGGCTGATGTGGTTATATGTGTTGTGTATATAAATAATAGGTTTCCATCTCTTGCTATTAGAAACAAGACTCCCTATGAAATGTGGTATGGCCACATTCCTTTGATGAGTCATCTGAGGGTTTTTGGTTCCTCTTGTTATGCCTTCATACCTAAGGAACAAGTAAAAAAACTCAGTGCAAGGAGTCACAAATGTATCTTCTTTGGGTACTCATACCTCCAAAGCATACGATCTCTATGATGAAGTGAATAAGAAGTTTATAATATCTAGATATGTGATCTTTCTTGAGTTTTCCAAGATTGACAATGTTGTTAAGTGGCAGCTTAATTGTTTGGATAGATTCGAACATGTAAAGTATTTCCCAGAGTTTTATAATGAGATTCCAAATATCCTTCTCTTAGCTCTATACTTTTTATGAAAAGCCTTGAAGAAATCAGGTTGAAGGAAATTCCTTCCCCTTCTTCGTTAGGAAAGAGCTAAGAAATTTCTAGCAGCACGTAGCCAAATCTGACAAGCTGTGAGGGTACATGCAAGATACAATGTAAGAATTAATGAAAAGGACAAAAGCAAAGGAGTGTACTAGCTATATGGATATCATCAAATATCTTTCATCCCACTTAGGATGCCTTGCATCATGCCTGGTTAGTCATAAGATCATGTCGGTCACAACCTCCGTAGCTTAAATAAACAAGTGGTAATAATATTCATCTTTTAAGCTATGTAATAAATAGGTGAAAGGGAACAAGACATGTAGAGGAAACACATGGAATGACTTTCAGTTCTTGCAACCACGCATGTCATTTAAGATGTAATGATATGACAATGATAAGAAAACTATAAAGCTACTGTAAGAGGTCTATTTCAAAACATATGATTTTTTTTCCCATACCTAGCCTCCAGAAGGTTACGCATCAAATGGAGCCTTCATGCGGTCTAGATATTATATCATACCTTGGGTTCCTTGGTCTACATATTTTTCTCCTGAGCTCCTTGAGAGTCATCTATCATGTCATCTTTCTTCGTGGCCTGTGAGAGACATAATTGTGTAGTTTCAACGAGCAGTGACTGTTATGGGATGAGGCCTCGAGAAGACACATTTACATTGTTTTAGGATGTAAGGCACTAATATGGGATGAGGCCCTGGGAGGAGACATCTACACAATTTTAGGATGCAAGGCACATTGGGTAGTTAAGGGAAAAAACTGCACAGTTTTTGGAGACACTGGGTTCTGGTTGAGAGAAGGACATTGGAGGAAAACAATGCATATTTTAAATGCTAAGGGAGGTTGGGATTTCTACCCATTTCATAGTTCCAATAGGTAAGGGAAAAGCTTGAGGGTTACATATGTGAAGTGTGTAGTTTATGAATGTTGGATGAGGCTAGGTTGCTAAGGAAACTCTAAAATTTAGCTAAGTGTGGGATGAGTTGAATTGATGTGAACAGTGATGGCTATGATCACACACCTGAAAACTTAGTGATACAACATAGACCATCCAGATCATATAACACATACTTCACTTAATGCAACAACGTTTGTGGCAGCTTATGACAAGTGTGGCTCTGATGATAGACTTTGTGAGTATAAAGGTGACACTTGTGTAAGAGTTTATGAAATGAGTGTGAAACATGTCTATGTGGTGAGGACAACCCATTCTCATAAATATTTCCCCTTGAAGAAAAACAAACCTCTCTTTGCATGGAAAGTGATAACCCCTATGCCCAAAGATGACACATTCTCTGTAAAGATAAATGCATGAACAACTCTTAAGGTAGAAAAGGGGAGCTTGAGATCATCAACTTACCAATAAGTGACTAAGGAATGATTGATCACAATATCCATAGTAGACTCAGAAATTTAACTACAGGCCAAAATTTTGGAGCGTGTTGCAACCACTACAACAGAACATTCACCTTCTTGCTAGTTTCTTTTTCAACCAGTGCCTTGAATTCTACGAACTTGGAGAATTTTTCATCTTTCTTCCACATGAAAGAGATCCAACACTTCCGTGAGAAGTCATCAATAAAAATGACAAAATATATGTGTCCGACAGTGTAGGTTGTCGAGAAAGGTCCATAAACATCATAGTGGATCCTTTCTAAGACTGCATGTGTTTTGTTGTCCTGATCATGGAATGTGGATTTTATGTAATTATGCAACGTACATCCTTTGCATATATCCTACTGCTTAAGTGCTCCTTTAGGGAGACCAATGGTTATTTTTTGTATAATATTCGAGGTACCATAATGCAAATGACCAAGTATTTTGTGCGAAATTTCATCGACATCACAACCTACCCTTTCTCTGCCTTAGTGCTTAATGCAACACAGTCTTCCACATCTAGGTTATACATGTTCTTCACATGAACCCTGCTCTACTTCACCTGCCCTGTGGCTATGTGTCTTAGGAACGCTTTTCCTTTGTTGATTATCACTTCACAGCCATTGTAAACCAACCAATTGGTGAATGCTAGTAGACGGACCCCTAATCCTTTACCTTTACCTTGTTTTATTAGTGCTTTGTATTGAAAATTTGAAGACGAAATATTTATCTTCTCTTCAAAAACTGTCATAAAATCCCCCTCCGTACAGTAGTGCCAAATGCAACAATAAACAAGTTTTCCCTAATTGTATCAGCAGATATGAAAGAGATAGAAGAGGAATTGATGTCTAAGAAATATTGTCAATAAAAGTTGTCGCGTTCTTCTTAGCCGACTACCCCCACAAAACAAGGAGCCCAACAAATCGTTGTCTTCATATAAGATAACATGAATGGTAAGTAAAATAACAACCTCGATATAAGCGCAAAACAGTGGTTGCTTGCAAGCTAGTGGACTTAGGGCGCACTCTCAAAATCAATTTTGCAGTTGTTAGATAATATTGTTTTAAATTGATACGTTTGTGTCTTAATTGTTAATTGTATTAAATAGGTTTCATTTAGAGTACCCATTGTCTTAAATATAATGTTTTGTCTTAAAATAATTCTCCTAAATATAAAGTTGTTTCTAAATGTTTGTTTCAAACTACTTTTGCTTAAATATAAAATTTTGTCTCAAAATATTTTAGTCTTAAATTATTTTTGTCTTAAATATAAAGTTTTGTCTTAAAATATTTTTGTCTAAAACTGCTTTTGTTTTTTGTCTTAAAATATTTTTGTTTGAAATTATTTTTATCTTAAAATTTATCTTTAAAAATTATATTTAAGACAATTCAATTGATATTAATTTTTAATACAAAATAACTAAAATGATTTTTTTAAGAGAAAAGATTTATTTTCTTAAAAAATGTCCTTCATGTAATAGTGTGAGTTGTTTTGTTTTAGGTTTCTAGATGGACTGACTGCCGAAGAAATCAAAAGCAAAATATGATTCTGATTTAGAAATCTAGAAACTCTAATCAATATTCAATACAAACGTGCTTGCATAATTCCGTTGTAATAATTTCCATTTTTCTAAATGTAAGGTAGCAGCATTTCGTTGAGTTTACAAAATCTAGTTACGTGTGAATGGGAGAAATAAATAAATGTTAGTTTATTGTTATGTTATGAACTTTTTGACTGGTTCGTTCTTATGTCGGGCGCTTTAGGGTCTTCCATTGAAATTATGAATGTCGGGTCACTCCGACAAGTCCGGGAGTCGCGTCACCGACCAGTGGACCATTTTAACTTGCAGTAGTCTATAACGCGACTTTTTGAAAGACTTTCCGGCGGATTTTTCCAGTCAAAATCCGGCAGCAATTCATTGGAATCCCAAGTTTGATAGCTAGTTTCTGCACAATCAATGGCTCCCAGGGGTTTTTCAGAGCGCTGAATCCAAATATGCAGTTAAAAAACCATTTTAACTGCTTAAAAATCAAGATTTAACCTCATTTCTTCCGCCGGATTCCGGTGAAAAGTCGCATTATAGACAACTCCTTTTAACTTAGGCAATGACGGCGGTTTTCACATCAGTCAAAACTCCGACGCATGACAGGCAGTTTCGTCATGCTATAATCACAGTAGTTTGGTCAGGCTATAATCACACTTTCGTCATGCTATTTTTATGCGTTCATATTACGGCCCGCTTGACAAAGTCGTGCGGCATCCTCTATGACAAAGTCGTAATGCGACTATAAAACGCTCTAGTTTAATTAAACAGTTTTGGAGATTTTCGGAAAATATTTATACATAATTTTGTTTGAATTATAATCAATATCGATAAAAAATACTGATTTGAGTTGTCTAATAGGTATACTTTTTAGTGTTTAAGATTTTTTTTTGGAGTGTTGGATTCACTTAAATCTGGAAGTTTATAGCCAGCAGGAAAAAAGATGAGGGAAAAAGATGTGTAAGTTGGTGAGTTTATAGTTCATTGTGAATAAAATAATATACTAAAAAAGAATTAATATTGATATATACTTAAAAATGTATTAATAATAGAAAAAAGATTTTAATTTATGTTATAAGTTTTTATGTTTAAAAGGTTTATTTGGTTCTATATATAATTTATATAGCATTTAAAAATACAATCTAAACAATGAAAAATTGCACATTGTATTTTACAGTCTAAAGAAATTTGCACTTGAAGAAATATGATACCTCTTTGCTCATATTAGATTCGTACTTAAGATAGATCTATTCTACTATACCTGAATTCCAACCAAAACACTCAAAAATAAAATAATTAGACAAACAATGATATTGTGACCTTAATTCCACATATATTTAGACCAAAGAAAACCAAACATAAAATGATTAAAAAATGGTATTGTGGTGTTAAAACTAAACCGCTCTCCATTATCCCAAAAGTAATTACACCTAAACTTTAATTGCACCAAGAGGCACTTCTACAGCCTAGTATAGGGTAAATGTGTAGGTGTAATGCAAGAATGTAAACAATTATAAATGTGGGCTCCATTAAAAATTTATAAACAAGTAAAAGTGATATGGGGACAATTGTAAAAATTTAAGTGTTGCCTCAATTAATAATTAAAAATTTAAATAAAATTAATAAAATTTAATATGCTATATTTTAATTTTGTTATTAACTTCTCAATAGGATTTGTTACAATAACATGGGCCAATACAATGGCTTATCAATACCACATGCCCAAAAACAATCAGTTATTTCACAATCAAAATTTTATAACAATATGAGAATTCTTAACCATGGATACTCACGGAATTTTACTGTGCATATTATTAACTTGTAAGAACATTTTGTGACAACACCATGGGCCAATACCATGGTTTATCAATACTACATGCCCAAAAAACATAACTTATTTCACAATCAAAATATTTTATAACAATATCATATGATTCTTAACCATGGATATTCACCCTCACTTTACCATGGATATTATTAACTTGTAAATAGGTTTTGTTACAATACCATAGCTTATCAATACCAAATGCCCCAAAAAAACCTATTTCATAATCAAAATATTTTAGAATAATATGAAAAGATTCTTAACTATGGTTATTCACCCTCACTTTGTAATTGATATTATGAACTTGCAAATATACCTTGTTACAATACCATTGCTTATCAATACCACATACCCAAAAATCATAACTTATTTTCACAATCAACATATTTTATAACAATATTATGATATTCTTAACCATGGATATTCACCCCTACTTTACCATTGATATTATTTGTAAATAGGATTTGTTACAATGCCATGACTTATCAATACCACATGCCCAAAAACCATAACTTATTTCAAAATCAAATATTTTATAAATATTTTATTTTAATTTATTTTTATAACATATTTTTAAATACATCTAAGAGGAAAAACATATAATTACTTCTCAGATATATCTAAACTTTTTTCCTCAAATGCTACTAAAAATATTCCCATAGAAATTAAATCAAGGTTTTAAATAAAATAAAAAATGAGAATACTTGTATATATAAAGATGTGAAATTTATATAATATAAATAATATTAATAAGAACCAACATATATCCATCTTAACTATGAAATAAAGCATGATAGAAAGCCAAGTGACTCGCAATAATAGAGAAAAATATTGTGTGATTCTTTTAAGCTTTTCATTTTTGTGTTTTATGTGATTCTTTTAATTTTTTCATTTTCCTTTTTTATTTGATATGGGTGATCCAAAATATAGGTTTAATATTTCACAACTAATTGATCTTTTTTAATTTATATACTTTCTTAAACACAATACAATGGGATCGAATTTACGAGAGAGGGGGGAAGGGCCAAAGAGGGAAAGAGGGATGGAGATAATGAAGGCCATAGAGATAGAGAGACAAGGAAAGAGGAAGGGAGATAGTGAAGGCCATAGAGATAGATAGATAGATAGATAGAGAGAGAGAGAGAGAGAGAGAGTGAGTGATGGGGGAGAAAGAGAGAAAGAGGGAGGTGGGAGAGAGACAATGAGAGAGGAAGTAAGAGAGAGATTGGGGGGCAAGAGAGAGAGAGAGAGATAGAGAGAAAAAGAGATAGAGAGAGAGAGAGAGAGAGATGGAGTTGGAGGGGGAGAGAGAGAGAGGAAAGAAAAAATATGCAAATGATAGAGGTGGAGAGAGAGTGACAAGGGAGAAATGGAGAGAGACTAAGGGACAGAAGAGAGGAGGGAAGAAAGAGAAGAGGAGAGCAGAGGAGAGAGAGAGGGAGATAGAGAGATGGAGGGAAGAGAGAGAAGGAGAGATGGAGAGATATGGTGACACAGTTAGACGGAAGGGAGAGAGTGTGTTGTGGGGAGAGATAGAGGGAGGCAAGCGATAAAGGGGGGGAAAGGAATGAAGGGAGAGAGGACTCAAGAGAGGGAAGGGGGGAGAGGGGGACAGAAAAAGAAAGACATAGAGGGACAAAAGTGTAGAGAGGGAGGGGGTCACAAGGGAGAGATGGAGAAAGAGTGAGAAGAGTGGGAGGGAAGAGGGAGGAGAGAGAGAGGGAGAGAAGGGGAAGAGAGAGAGAGGGAGAGGAAGAAGGAGGGAGAGAGATAGATAAATATGGAGAGAGAGTGTGTATGTTTGTGGGAGATATATAGAAAGAATAATAAACAGACACATACATATAAATATAGAGATTATATAGTATTATATAAGAAGCCTAGATGCATCTTGACTATGGATCTATCAAGTGCTGAGAGGGATAAAATCTCTTGAGGTGCAAACCTTTCCTCATGTTTTCACTCAAAAAAGAGAGTTGCACCTCTACAGATTTGTTCCTTCTCGGCCCTTGATAAGTCCATGCTTAATATGGATCTAGGGTGGTTCTATATACACTTAAATGAATAAATTAAACTTAGTAAAAAAAAATTGGAATCACAAATTTAAAATTATAATAATCTATACTTATTAAAATTTAAATTTAGTAATCATTTTTTAAATACTAAATTCTTTTATTTGATAACAATAATTTTGTTATTGAAATATCTTTTTTTATTTTTTTTATTCTTTTTAGTTAGATAAAATGAATACTTGACGTATTTTGTACTAGAGTGTTATACTCTTGGTAGAATCTTGCTAAATGACACTTTATTTGTATGGTTTGATAAATAAACATGGTTTTATAATTCACTGGCGAAAGCACCTCACTTTTTGTGGAGGTATATCACAAGGGATGTGTGAATAGAGGTATATCTTCCCAATCTAAAGTGGTCATCAATAGAGACATGGAAATGAGGAGCCTCCAAGCCTTTATTCTATTTGAGATTCCTTGGAGGTTCTTGAAGATTAACTTGATTTCTTATAGCCTTAGAGATGACGGGTGAAAGTTTTCTTCACTTCATCCTCGCGATGGTTTATGAAAACTTGGTAGGATTTTTTGGTCGAATTAGTAGCCATGTAGGAGAAGGATGCAACCATTTCCAACTGGGAAACATAAAATAAAGGTTGTAATGGTCGAAACAATTTGCAGAAGAATAATTGAGTCGAGGTTTTGGAAATGAAGATAAATAAACCTTCACCTAGACCCAAATAATTTTGTATTTAATGAGAATTGTGTGCTTAATAAATGAAGTCGGGGTTCCTCACAGATAGGTTTCATCTTAGCTACTAGCTACAATAGATCTTTGCCCTCTAATCTCCTTGTTGTAGCCAAAATTTATGTCGGATGTTGTTGATAACTTTTGTTGGTTGTAGAAGCCTTCAAATGGACGAATGCTTTAGGGTTCCTTTCTCTTGTTGGATTTGTGCTATCCTTGCTCTAGCTTGATCATGAGTGAGAATTCCATTGCTAAAGAACATGTTTTCACTTCTTTGATCAGATCCACTATAACCATTGTGCAACAAGTCCTGGTATGCTACACAATTGAAGGCTTTTTTTTTCTTTCATTTGACTTATAACCAACGCATCAGAAGGAAACAAAATTATATCTGAAGGTCAAGTTGGGCTTTGATTTAGAGGATGAAGCTTTTTTGAGTGACCAAGTCTAATTAAAAGACATAGGGAATTTATGGAGATTATTGAGCAAGATCACCTAAATAAGGGTTCTGAACCATCAGTGGGAAAGGGCTTTCAAAATGATGTAAGACTAAGTTGACAAAACGTGTCAAATCTAAGTTATGATGTGATGCAGTGAAGAGAAGTGTGATCATACGTAAGAGTTAGTGGTGGATCCTTAATCTCAAAAGGGTTTTATGAAAAACCTTCATTTGAAGTAAGTAATTTGTACATTACAAAGGGATCAAGCCCTAACAAAGAGACAAGGGTTCCAAGGAAAATTTTCGATAAAGAAGAAAATCAAGATATATGCAATTAAAATCAAGGTGTTTTAAATGTCTTCTACGGTTTATCTCAACCTAGATTTCAAAATGATTCTTTCTAATGTGGAAGTCATTGGAAGATTCCTGGATAACAAAATTAATCCTTCGAGCTTGACTGATTAACTTTAAAAATGCTTGGGAACCATGCCTAGCATATATATCATTCTTCCATATCCTCGTAGAAGGCTATATTATATTTTTAATTTAGATTGAAGGTGGATTTTGAAGCAATGTTAAAGGGGTTGTGGTGATGGGGGGAGTCCTCGTCCAATGTTAGTGGTATTTGTGCTTCGAGCTGAGGCACAAAGCCATTTTAGTAAGGAATTTGTAGCTCTTGCTTCCTGGATTCGCACCACATCTATGGACTAAGAAAGATGTTGGTGGAATTGAGAAAGAAAAAAATTGTTGACATTATGATGCATGTGTTTTCCTTGATGACAACTCACTCTTAACAGAATAAGTATATGGTAACTAGATGAAACGACATGCTAGCTCAGAGGTGAGAGAGTGATGGAACATAATAACAGAATGATGGGACAAAGTTTTATATATCAAAATTAGAAGTTTGATAAAGGTGAATATTTTAGGATCTATACATAGGTTTTTCAAGGCTCAGTCGTGTGTACACGCAGGTACAAAGAAGAAAAGTCACGTACATTCTAGTGCACTAATTTAAGAATACCAAGGGTCCTTACAATGTTATTAGCCCACAATATTGAGTGCAATAACAGTTACTTGATCCCATCCAAGATTACCACCAGAACTAGTGTGGTATTCACTAAGGCTCTCACTATATAAGGAGGTGAAGATCAAAGTGCTAAGTGTGCATGTGAAAGTGTTTTTGATGAATATTTCAATCTAAACTATATTTGCATTGTAAGGGACATAGTGGACACATAGATCTGAAATAATTATGCACTGATGAATACAATGATGGATCAAAATCCTGAGACCTGAAATGACTTTCCATTGTATGATATGCTCATGGATTGAGTAGACATTAGTATTGATGCATTTTTTTTATCTCTGAATGTTTTGATTTGGGACTTTCTTATGTTCTGAAGGGCTGCACAATTTTAGGTCAAAATTTGCAGATTTGTACCCAGGTTTGTCTCAGTTAATTCATGTATACACGTAGGTTCGTTTCTTGAAAGTCACGTACATGAAGAAAGGGTTTATGTTCACAAATGATTGATCAACTTGATTAGTGTTGTTTTATCTTTTTTGTCTATCAATGATGTCCTCATGTTGAATTGGGTTGAGTGATAATGTATGAAGTAGAACTGATTGAATGATGAAGTTGAATTTGGTTACATGTTGATTGGTTGAAAATATTATTTGTGTTGCTAAATGTATGAGGGTTTTGCAAGCTAATACAATATTTCAAAATAACTCTGGTAGATCTGTGTTTGATTCATGATTGAGATATGTATGCAATTTTCTCTATAGAAAAGCATGTATACACGTGGGTTTCCTTATGTGAAGTAGCATATACATGTTGGCATATGAATGATCAGGGTTGCAGTTGATCTTTTGTGTTCATTCAGTGTTCTGAGTTTAATTTTGTGTTATGGTTATAGTGATCTCACTATTCTGTTTGAATTAAGTTGGCTTTTGCTTCAGTTGATGTAAAAGTTTTGATGTACTAAAGAACATGGATCTAGTATGAAAAATTATGAAATGTGGTCCATGGACATTGGTGAGGGTTGGAGCCTTCAGTGAGGAAGTCGAAGCTTCCTTCTAGTAGTAGTTGATAATCATATCAGCAGTTTGGATATCCCTTCTAATAAGAGTTGGAGAATGAGTGAAGGTTGTAGCCTTCAGCAGGTGGGTGCCTATGTACTAGAATGAGTTTGCACCATTACAAGAATGTAAAATCTTTATTATATTAATAAGTCTCAATACAAAGACAACAACAATGATGGTTTTCTACCACATTGGGTTTCCACTTTAAATCCTGGTGTTCATGTGTGTTTCTTATGTGTGATAATTTATTCTATTCTTGTTGCACCTTCTTACTTCTTATCAAATGCCTCATAAATATCTTACATTCTGGGTTAATTTTAACAGATAAAGAATTTTCTTTTTTATAGGTTTACTAAGCATGCACTAGTTTCTTTTATAATAGTCATCTACATACACGAGTTGGGTTCAGTAAAGTCGCATACATATTTCATAAAGTAAAACTATTATTGTGATTTTTTAAGATATTGACTCACCCCCTTCTCAGTGTTTTCCCAACAACTGGTATCAGAGAAGGTTCTTTAAAAGAAGCTTGATTACTTGAAGGAATATTTCCCAAGATGATAAATGAAGATGGAACGACATCTATTAGACCACCACTCTTCAATGGAAATAATTTAATATATTGAATGAAAAGAACTAGATCCTATCATCAGTCCCTTGGAGCAGATGTTTGGGCAATTGTGGGAGGAGGTTACCAATATCCAGCCACAGTTTCCACAGACACAGCGAAAGGAAGACACATGAAACCAATGCCAAAGTTGTTAATGCATTATTGGGAAGTCTGATAGTATCAAAATTTGTCAAAGTTATGCAGTTAATCATAGCAAAAGAAATATGGGATAAAATTGTTCAAATCTATGAAGGTCATACCAAGGTAAAAGGTGTTAAACTAAAAACTCTTAGAATTAAAAATGAAACTCTCATAATGCATAATGATGAAAGTATTGCTAGTTTCTTTTTACATATATATGAGATTGTCAATCACATGAAAAATATGGGTGAAGAAATAAAGGACACCACTTTAGTAGAGAAAATATTATGATCCCTAACTCCTAAATTCAAGTCAAAAGTGTCTTCCATTGAAGAGAACTAGGATCTACAAAGTCTTACTATTGTTCAAATTCATAATAACCTGACTAATTTTCAAAATGAGGAAAGGAGGTCCCTCAAAAGTTAGAGAATCTGCATCTACAAAAGGAAAAGAAAAGGAATAACACAAGCAATCAAGATATATATCAGAAGAAGATGAGGTGAAATTTGTAAAGAAACTTTAATTGCTCACTAGAAGGTTCAGAGGTAAGCTTCCCTTCTAATGTTTCGCTTGTGGTAGAGTTGGTCATTATGCTACTAAATGTCCTCATAAATACAACCATGACAAAGGGAAGGATATTGCAAAAGGTAATAGGAGACGATTTGACAATAGAATAATTTATTATACTCATGAAGATAGTGATGGATTGTCAAATAGTGAAGAAGGAGAATCTAATCAAGATCTTAAATTACTCATGGCTTTTGAGAAAAATACTAATTAGTCTAATGATATATTTTTAGATGCTTTAGAGGAAAAAGATATCTTTGAAGAAATTACTTAACTCAAAATTTTCTTGGACGAAAACAAAGTATCCATAGATACATTGAGGCATCAACTCATAGAAAAGGAAAAGCATAATGAGAAGTTAGAATGTGAAGTAGTAAGTCTAAGGAAGGAACCTGAGAAAATAAAAACTTAGAATCTTATATTTGATAAAGGATCTGAAACATTACATGAAATTATCAAGGTACAAAACTCTCCTCTTATGAAGACAGTTCTTGGATACGCTAAAGAAACATCTCAAACATACAAGTATTTAGCCACCATCGAAATCTATCTAAATGCATAAAAAACCAGTTAGTAAAGATTCAGTCCTCAACAAAAGAATAAAGTAATTGCATAGGTAAATCATGTTCACTCTAATCCAAGGATGAACAACAACATAAGCACCAGTCAAAAGGTAAACAATTCTAGAAGATTCTATGATCACGTAATTTCTTCTTTAATGGACAATGTTTCTCATGTCATAATTTTGATCATAATTATTCTCAATGTGTTTCATACAAAACCATCATGACTAGGGAAGTAAGGAAACAGAGGAATGAGATAGGAGTTAAGAAGAACACTTATAATAACTTCTCACCTCTTAAATGATGAAATTGATTCCTCATTTTGCAATAACCTTGGATATGAATAATCTGAATGCAGGTGAAAATTATAGCCATCGTATCAATAAGAGAAAATATCAACAAATTCTAAGGTATGGAAAAGGAATGAGCTACATTCTAAAAGTTGTGGCATAGCATTGTTTGCAGAAGGAAAAAAAGTCAATGGTACATTGATATCAGATTCTTAAAACACATGACATATGATAAAGATAAACTAATTTCATACAATGCTTTAGAGAAAGAAAATAATGTCACTTTTGGACATGACTCACCTATTGTGATTAAGTGTAAAGGTTTTGTTTTCCTAAAAGGAAAGGTTAAAGTTGATGATGTTGTGTATGTTGATGCATTAAAGCATAACTTGTTGAGTGTTAGCCAAAAGTGCGACCAAGGAAATGAATTGGTATTCTGATCAAAAGAGTGTGTCATTCATGAACTTGACACAGGAAATTCCATAATAAAGGGAACAAGTACCCCTAGCAATCTGTATATATTGAAAGGTGGCCAAGAAAAATGTTACCTAGGTAAGGAAGAGGAAAATTGGTTGTGGCACAAAAGGTTGGGACATCTAAGCTTCTCTCAAATAAGAAAATCAGGCATGTTCAAAGTTGTTCATTATCTACCCAACATCACTTTACTAGAAAGTACCATATGTAAGTCATGTCAGTTCGGTAAGAAAATAAAAGTTCAATCCAATGCCAAAGAAGGATCAACAAGTTAGCCTCTTGAACTTATACATACTGATTTGTGTGGACCAGTAAGGAAAACGTGACCTCATGGAGAACAATATTATATCTTATTCATTGATGACTTTTCTAGAATGTGATGGATCGGTATATTGAAACATAGAGATTT
>APFE030575107.1:3132-19816 GCA_000404065.3 Pinus taeda
CATGGAATCTTCCATAAGCTTCCCCTTTGACACTTGCCACTCTATTTTCGACCAGGGATGAGTAAGAGATCATCATTTTCTAAGTGGAAGCAGGAACTATCAGAGAGAAGACACTAATCAAGATCCCAAAAGATGACTCACCTCTCTGTAATCATCTATATATGGATCCTTATCACAGAGATCCGGAGGCTGGAATTTTGTATCTTATAGAGAAGTGTTGTTGGTATTCTGGTGTACATTCACAGTGTTGGGTGATTTTGCTTTTCTTGAGGTGAAGAAGGGCTTCTTAGCTGAGGATGATGCTGGGTCAGAGCACATGGTTGTAATCTTCTTGCTACTTTTTATCTGAATAAAGCTATTCTTGTTTCCTTCCATATTCTGGTGTACTTGTTTATATATGCTTGTATATGGTTAATGTACATCTGATCCTGCGTTGTTTTGTGAATTTAGATCCTTGTTTCTTGCATAGTAGTATGTTGCTGTGATTCTACAGGTCCTTTTGAAGCTGAGCAGATAAAGAGCGAGCAGCAAAACTCTATCAAGAAGGAAAGGGAATCGAGCGCAAGACTCAAGGTGGCCCTCTTGGTTCTCCTCTCATCTATTTTCACAAAAGGAATCAATAATAGACTTTGATTGTTCGTTTCTAAGATAGCCACCCATCTTAGTGGGAATAGCAGCATCCGTGTGGACACTATTCCCGTATAACAATTAGGTATTGTGTTAAGCACAACGATGGTCATCTCTTTATCAGACATTATTTCCCCCAACTCTTGCAGTTGGTCTCTTATTTGTGATACTCTCATAAAGTATGATGTTATTCCTTCTTCATTTGTCATCTTCATCTTATTTATCTTGGCTCTTAAAGATATCACTTATTTTGTAGTGCTTATGGAGAAAAATTCTACCAATTTTTCATATATGTATTTTGACTTCTTCAATTTTGCCACATAAGGGATGAGGGAACCTTTGATTGATTTTATAGAGATTCTTTGAGCTCTTATTCCCCCTTCATATACTTTGCTAGATATTCAACTTCTTATTTTGGTGGTTCAACAATTGAACCCTTAATATGTCCAATGACTTAATTTTCTATGCGGATCAAATCTATCCTCTTCTTCCATGCTAGGAAATTTGATGACCCAACCAACTTATTCCTCTCCTTGCAAAATGAAGTCATTTTGATAGTATATTCAGTTATAGATATAAGTGTTAGCTCTGAAATTTGACTTTTTTTTCCACATCTATTACATCACTTATGCCATCCTTGTCATCCATTTTTCTATCATTTTCACCATATTTTATGTCTTCCAATGCATACCAAGGTCATTAAACTGTCTTTTTATTTTTAAGTGTTTGAGTAAAAATTGAGCATTAAAATTAAATTTAGACAAAATCGAAAAAGCTCGTATTGGCTCGTTTAAAGTCATGTTTGCAGGACACCTGGGTGAAAATGGAAGATATATCTGGAAACTATAGGAACAAAGGATGGTGGAATACCTATTGGTCTGCTCCAAATCAGTTAAAACAGGCCCGGTCAATGCTAGTCAAACTTAGCCAGTCATTCAGGAAATCCCCTGATTTTAGGGGCAAATTTAGGAGTTTTTGGGATTTATCCATATTTTATGCAACTGAAGGGATGAATTGGACCCATGAGATGTAATAGGACTCTTTTAGGTTGTTACAACAACAATATAAATATTGTTATGTTTTAGCCTATTTAAGCAAGGCGACCAACAGTTATGAAATACATTGTGATTATTATTTTATGAATATAAATTAAAGACTTGCCTTCTTATTTCTTGTGCATACATTTATATGTGATGTGAATGGATACTTGTTGTAGCTGATTGTTTTGAAGTGTACTAGGGAAAGGTGGAGGGCCCCCATGCTGAGCTAAGTACACTATTGTTAATTTATGTGCATAGATGTATGTTGATATCTTCATTTTCTATGTTAATATTACATTTCTATTTTAGTCAATTGTGAATATTTCTTGTATAAATTAATTTTCTTGTCATGGCTATTGAGGTAGTGGAAATGATTTAATTTTTAATGATTAGTTTCAATAAAGAAGCAAAAATCAGGTCTCTTAGTTAGAGCCTCTTCTTTGTTAACTGAGATTGAATTGAAATCAATATTCACTTCTCCCTACTCTCCTAGATTAGATGCTTTATGCTTTGGTAATTTAGATAAGTGAAAATTTTTTGTTGAATGAATGGAAACAATAAGGAAGGACAACCAGGACCTATGAGACAAGAGCCTCTTCCTTATTATCTAAAATTGAATAAGATCATTGTTCACTTTTTCATATGCTTTCATGGATCATATTTATATGCTTTCCTCATATTCATCAATTTATACATATAACTTTCTATTTTCAAATTGTAACATGCATTTATTCATCTTTGAGTATCTAAACAATTGTTTTCTAGACTAGTTAGATCTGAGATCCATATACTTTGGTGTGTTTCTAAGTTTACCAACCGGATTGATCTTAAAATACATGTTCTACTTTACCTCAATAAATTAGATTGACATTCTTTGCATTGTTGCTAGGGAACACACTTAGATACAACTAGTTAGGAATATTGTTTAAAAAAAAAAACACCAAGAAAACAAAAATAAAAATAAAAATAAAAATAAATCAAATCAAATCAAATCAAATAAAAAAAATAAAAATTTCATTGTGATTATTCATGCCTAAAAAAAGAGATGAAAAGGGTAGATATACAAAACAAGACCCCCCAACCACTCAACCATTGGTGGGAGCAGGACCAGGATAGATATACAAAACAAGACCCCCCAACCACTTAACCATTGGTGGGAGCAGGACCATCTACATTCGAACTAACTACAACAATTGCTAGAAAACCAACTTTGGAAGAGTTAGAGGAAAAACAACGTTCATGGAAAAGGTTAACTCTTGTTGAAAGCCAAACTTTGTTGGCTTATGAAGTAAAGAGAAAACAAACACAAGCAGAAACATCTTCTATACGAAAATAAGTAGAAACAAGAAAACCAATTGTTCAACCTATCCTTGAACAACTAGAGAAACGAATTGATCAACCTGTCCTTAAACAAATAGAGAAAGTTGAAGAAGTACAAACTCATATTTTTACTATAAAATTTGAAACAACTGAAAAATAAATGGCAGAAGAAGGACAAGGATCCAATATTCCAGGACTAACTGTGGAACAACGACTACAATATGAAAGACAAAAAAGAGAATGGGAAAGGAAAAGGGAAGAGGATACCAGAAGAGAAAATGAAAATAAGAGAAGGGAGGATGAAGAGTAGAAGATGACCAAGACGCTATTCCAATTTTAGACACTAAAGAAATTCTAGGATAAGAGGTAGAAATGAAAAATATTCCACCCTTTGTTTTACCAAATTTCTATGGTATGTCTTCTGAATATCCTAACTCATTTTTGTTTGACTTTGATATTCTATGTCGTACCTATGGTTACACTGATGATACACATAAGCTTTGTCTTTTCCTTGCTACTCTTAAAGCATTTGCATTAAAGTGGTTCATGGGATTAGGTGAAAATACTATTACCAATTGGGGGGACATGAGAAAATTTTTCCTTAAGAAATATCAAGCACATTTTAGGCCTAGAGATTCAAAGAATGATATTTTTAGAATGTCTCAACAAGAAGATGAAATTTTAGAGGAATATCTAGAAATATTTCTCTATAACGTGCAAAAGTCCAAACATCATTCTTTAAACCCTGATACTATTCGAACAATCTTTTTAATACGCATATGAGATAAGTATGTTGACATTATTAATGTGATGGGAAAAGACGACAATTCAAATTTACCATTTGATGAAATTGCAGAGTTATGTCAAAAATACTCAAGAGGTACAGCTAAAACTAGAAAAAAGAGATGCAAATTCTAAAGCTACCAAAACAACAACATGAAGTATAACAAGAGCTTAACTAAGAAACTTGTTTGAATATTTTAAAAATATTGTCTTAAGTACATTAGGAACACAAGTTGATATACTAAAAACAAGAAAGAAATAAGAACAACAAAATTAAGTATTATCAATTTTCTATACTAAGTATAGAAAGAAGAATCCATTGAGAGAATGTCCTTTAAACAACATTCATGTTTATGGAATTTGTACAAGAAAATCATGCAATTGATGATTGTCAAAAGTTAAAGGAATTGCAGGAAACCCAAATATAAGAAAAACAAGGAATGGAATCTCTTTACTATTTAGCACTAAGAAGACCTTGGCAACCATGATTTGCAGGTATGCCTCAAAATCCTACTCGACAATTTTCTCAGCAATTTCCTCAAAATTATAAGTATCTTGTTCAAAATTTATGGAATACTCCTATGCCTTGGAAAGCTTGGCCTCCACAGAAAATCCAAAACCAATCTTCTCAAGGTTTGCGAGGATATGCTTATGGAACCCAACTTCCTCAATAATTCTATTCTCATCCACGTCAACAAACCTATCAATCCTATCCACAACAACCTCTTCCATATCAACAATTTTAGCAACCCCAACAACTAAATCCATTTCCTCAAAAATAATTACATGCACATCATTAACCCAACCTCAACAGCTTCAGTTGCCATCTAACCAACCACCACCCAAACCAACTCATTTACTGGCCCAACTAGTGGCAAATCTGAGTAACAAAGTATAAAGACAAATATATAATATTGAGGAAGGAACTTCGTATTCAATCGTTCCTTTTCAAAATATTCACTTAAGGTTTGGAAAAGTTTTACAAAAGGACTCTCCTATCATCATAGAAGAACAAGTAGAGGAGAAGAGGAACCCTGAAAAATCCAACACAGAGCATATAATTAAAGATAATCAAATTCAAAAGAGCAAAACAATAATGAGTCAAACATCTCCTTTTCCAAGAAGTTTAGTTGAGCAAAAACCTCTAATTTCTCTTCCAGAATTCGATATCTGAGATGAATTAAAAAATGCTTATGTTAAAATTCCTTTATTGTAATCTATTAAGGATATTCCAATCTATACAAAAGAAATTAAGGAATTGTGCATAAATAAAACTTGCAAAATAAATAAGGACATACCAACAATACATGTAATGGGAAAGCTATCTATCCTCATGTCAACAAATACTACAATTGAAAAATATGTTGATCCTGAAATTCCAATGGTGACAATTTCCATTAACAATTGTTCAGTTTCTAAAAATTTAGTTGACTTAGGCGCTGTTATTAATGTGATGACAATAGAAATAATGAAATATATGAATTTTCCAAATATTCAACCAACCACTACAATTTTGGAACTAGCTGATAAATCTAAAGTAGTTCCAGAAGGTGTGCTTGAAAATATCATAGTTTCTTTAGATTCTTGGGAGTATCTAGTAGACTTCTTAGTTCTTCAATCAAAGTCAAATTTAGGAGGGCACCCATTAATTCTTGGAAGACCTTGGTTAGCCACAGCTGATGCCTTCATTGGTTGTAGATTAGGAAGTATGATTATTTCACATGGAAATGAAAAGAAACATATAACACTTTATCCTCCTACTCAATCACATTCTTTGGTATCATAACCTGATGAAATAGAGCAACAAAAGGAAGAAACGATTCAACTTATCTTAAACATTGATCAAGATTTTGATTTCAGAGAAGAGGATAATGAGGATTTAATAGATTATTTCATTTCAGAACCGGTATTTCAGAGCAATTAATAACTATGCAATATAATGTTGCAAGTCGGATTCTAGAAAAATATTTTCAGGAAAATTGCACAATCAATTCTTTGTAAACATAATTTAATGTTATATTTCCTATTAATTCAATCACATATTCTCAAAGAAAATCAAATTGAAATCGGTCCTGAAAAATGTCTTAATATTGGCAACAATTTGCAGCCATCACAAGAAGAACAATTGATTGCATTATTAAAGAAATATTCAAAGGAATTTGTTTGGGACTACACTGATATGCAAGGAATTCATCCTAAAACATGTACTCACCATATTTACACATATTATAGTGTCAAACTTGTAAGGCAACCACAACAAAGGATGAATCCAATGATGAAAGAGATAATTAAGGAAGAATTACAAAAATTATTATAGGTAGGATTTATCTACCCTATCTCAGATAGCCAATGGGTTTCTCCTTTAGTAGTGGTTCCAAAGAAAAATGTGAAGTGGAGAGTCTGTGTAGATTATAGGGAATTGAACAAAGCAACTCTTAAAGATCATTTTCCATTATCATTCATAGATCAAGTCCTAGATTCACTAGCTGGGAAAAAGTTTTTCTCCTTTCTAGATGGATTTAATGGGTATAATCAAATCAAAATAACATTAGAAGACCACGACAAAACTACTTTTACATGTCCTTTGGGTACATATGCTCATAATGTATTACTCTTCAGATTATGTAATGCACCAGCTACTTTTAAAAGAGAAGCTTTAGCCATTTTTTCTAATTTGATACATAATGTGTAGAAGTTTATATGGATGATTTCACTATGTATGGACGTACCTTTGACAATTGCTTGAAAATTTTGGAAAAGGTTTTAAAGAGATGCATTGAAACAAATTTGTCTCTCAGTAATGAAAAATGTTTCATGATGTTAATAGAAGGGATAGTGTTGGGGGATTGAACGACTTGGAAGAAGGGAATTGGGCTCGGCAAGTGAACTGGAAGTGTAGGCGCACTAGGTCAAACCTCCTCTGTGCTTTCTCGATGGCTCCCCACGGAGTGTCGTGGTGGTCGGCCGTCAGGGCATGACTCTCGCCTCTCCTGCTTCCGTGTAGGAATCAGAAGATGGCCCCAAGACCCCCTCCTTTCGTGATATGGTTTATGGTCAACCGAAGGATCAAGAGTCTTATTTTTCACCAAAATAGCTTCATGCACAACTTTTCATTCCTCTAGAATGAGCCCTAAAGCAAGGGAAAAATGGAAGGAAAAAAGGGAAAATGTGGAGGATCAACCAGCTACAAGCACCACCTCTATAATGCTTCAACTACGATGGAGGAAAAAAATACAGAGGAAGACCTGGAAAAGGAAAGAACAAAACTAAGAAGAAATTGCAACCCAAAAGCCAAAAAAATCTCGTAGTTGGAAATACAAGACTTGGGGGTAGCAGTCTATAGAGATTATATGCAAGAACACACAGTAATATGTAAATTCATGGGCATCTCACCCACAAAGAAAGTACTAAATTGGTGGATTCAATTCAAATGGAAACCAAAGGGAGAAATCAGAATATAACTAGGCTCAAAGGGGTTTTTTACAGTCATCTTTGATCTCTTGGAAGACAAAGATAGGACATTTGAGAGAGTCCCTACTTCCTCAACTCTACAGGACTTTATATGAGATTCTGGAAACAAAACTTCACCCCAGAGAAAGAGAACTTCACTAGGGTCCTAGTCTGTGTTCGCCTCTACTCCTTGCCAATTGATTACTAGGCTCCATCAGTCCTCAAAGGCATTGGAGACCAACTTGGTGAATATATAAAAATGTATGAGGGCACACGAAACAGACATCATATTTCATATGCTAGAATATGTGTTTACATCGATGTCTCAAGAGCCCTTCCAGAGGCCATAAAACTGATATTCAGGGGTGAGGTCTAGCTCTAGAGCATTGATTACGAACACATCCCATTCCGCTATAGAAAATGCCATGAGAATGGACACCTCTTTAAGGACTGTCCACAAAAGAAAACTCCTCAAAGTAGTGAGTAGGTTCACAAGAAAAAGGATGAACATGGTTTCACCAAAGTAAGCACAAGGAACAAAAACAACAAGAAGACACACACAATGAAAGAACAGCACCAGGAAGCTAGCTTAAATAAATTTGAAGCTTTGAAAAAAAATACAAGAAAAATTGCTCTCAAACATCTCAAATGACAATGAGGTCAAAGAAGATACACAAAACGTAGCAAACCAGAGACAAGAGGATCAATACTTGGAACACAACAACATTGAAGATGAGAATATACAAGAAGACATAGAAATGAAACAAGTTCTGGTGGACTCTACCTCAGAGGAAAATGCAATAGAAGAGGCATTAGAAGGAGTTTACCTCATATCGTTCATTGAGGAATGGAAGAAAAACGGCCTTGTTTCAATTCCAGAAGACCAAATCCAAAAAATCGAAGGAACCTACCTCCTAAAGGAGGAAAAGCACAAGTTAAACACCACTTGGAAACAACAGAGTCAATGGCATTTTGGAAAATATGGCAGCGGGAAAATACAACCCAAAAGGCCTAAGCAGGAAAAGAGGAAGGAAAACAACCAATCAGCTTCTTTGGGAACTCAAGGCCAGACTCATTAACAAAGGAAAGGTAAAGACCCTATCCCTAACTCTCACTCTTTATCAATGAATTGCATCTCTTGGAATATTAGAGGGCTCAATGGTCCTGGAAATAAGAGAGTCTTGAAAAATAGGTTCATAACTGACAAACCAGATATCTTATTAATTCAAGAAGCCAAAATTGACATGGCTAACCTCACCCTCCTATAAAAAAAATGTTTCAAGCATTATAGCTATATAGCGAACTCTACCACTGGATCAGCAGGGGGAATCATGACTCTGTGGAAAATCTCTCAGTATGATCTAACCTCCTCAGTCGCCACAAAACACTCCATCACAACTGTTCTGAAAATAATTGGCACCAACAATAGTATCTGTGTCACCAACATCTATGTTCCACATAGAGCGATTGAAGGAATCAAGATGTTGCAAAGCATAAGTCAGCGCCTTGATTCTATCCACCATCCTTTCAAAATTGTTGTGGGTGACTTTAACATGGTGCTAAACCTCAGGGAAAAGAAGTGATGCATCAAAAAATTGGATAAGGACTTTAAAGCCTTCTAGTCCACCATCGAGGGCCTTAGTCTAATTGACATCCCTACGAAAAATGGAATCTTTACTTGGAATAACAAATGAGGGGGAGTTAGTAAAATCGCTTCCAGGCTTGATCGTTTCCTTCTTTCAGAAGAGATCTATCTCACCTCCTCGAAAACGGAGGCCATAATTCTTCCTCAATCAGGATTCGACCATTGGACAATATCCTTAAGGGTTCACATTTCCTCTGGCCTGAAGAATAGACCCTTCATATTTGAATCCTTCTGGATGGAGCGCCCTAATTTCATGGTAAAAATGAAAGAATGGTGGAGTAACCCGATGCCCCAAACCAGAAAAATATGTATAAATTCCAACAAAAACTGAAATTCATAAAAAATGAGATCAAACTCTAGTACAAGGAAACTTTTGGCAACATCACCACTGACAAAAAGAACCTGGAACTTAGAATGGAAATCCTCCAGCCACAAATCATTATTGAGGGCATCAATGAATAAAGGAAACAGGAAGAGCTTAATATTAAAAAAAGTTGGTAGGAAAGGGTCTCTCAAGAAGAGAAACTTTGGCATCAGAAATCTAGCATTAACTGGCTTAAGTGCGGGGAAATAAATTCAACTTTCTTTCACCGTTCGATGATACAACATAGAAGACACAATAGGGTTTTGGCCCTAAAAAATAGAGAAGGAAACCTTATCCACTCTCATGAGGACATGGCTACAAAACTAAATCAGTTCTTCAGAAATATCCTAGTTGAGCCTAGAACAAACAGGGCTCAGGAAATAACTAACAAATATCCTCATCGAGGATCACAATAAAATGCTCTTGAGAAAATTCTCAATGCAAGAGGTGGAGGAAGTAGTAATGACTATGTCCAATGTTAAAGCGCCGGGTCTAGATGGTTTCACCATAGACTTCTACAAAGCCTGTCTGCCCCTAATAAAAAATGAGGTTCACGCCTTAGTGGAGGAGTCTAGAATACACAAATATTTTCTAAAAGCCCTAAATGCCACTTTTCTAACCTTAATTCCCAAGGATGAAGGCGTTGGCTCCCCGGATAAATTTCACCCTATTTCCCTCTGCAACGTCATCTACAAGATCATCTCAAAAGCCTTAGCCAATAGAATAAAAAACATCCTACCTCTATTGATTTCCCCACACCAATCAGGTATGTGGAAGGGAGGAAAATCTTGGATAGCATCATCCTTTCCCATGAATTGATTCATTCCCTTAAAATTGATAGAAATCCTGGAATGATGATGCAATTGGACATATCCAAAGCATTCGATAAAATCAGTTGCGAGCATATGAAAGGTGTCTTAGCAACCTTTGGTTTTCACAAGGACTGTATTAAATGGATAATGGAAATGGTTTATGGGGCTTTTTCCTCGATTCTCCACCCTTCTGTATTAAACCCTTCTGCCCCTCCAGAGGTATCAAACATGGGGATCCTATTTATCCCTTCCTTTTTTCATTATGGTCGAGGGCCTTAGCAGATCCATCATGGCTGCCTCTTCCAATAATGCCCTTTCTGGCTTCAAGCTTTATGCCTCTACTCCTCCCTCCACACATCAACAACTTGTTGATGATACTTGGTTAATGGGGCTCCCCACTATCAAATAAGCCTTATCCTTCAAAGACATACTCTCCAGTTTTTCTAAAGCTTCTGGCACCTCCATAAACCAAGAGAAATCCAAATTATTTTTCTTCAACACCCCTCTAGCCATCCAAAGGAACATTTCCATAATCATTGAATTTTAGAGATGCAACATCCCTTCCAAATACTTAAAAGTTCCTCTTACAGATAAGCCCCTGACTCATTCAATATGGGAAGATATTATCACAAAAATGGAAAAAAGACTAGCAAACTGGACCTTCAAATCTCTCGATTTGGAATTCGTTTGGTTTAATTCAAGTCTGCGTTGCAGACCATTCCCCAATACTTGTACTCCACCCTTGTGGCCCCCAAATCCATCTCCAACATTCTTAGAAACCTCCAAAGAAATTTCCTTTAGAGGGGCTCGAAAAAACAAAAAAAAGTGGGTGTTGGTGGCTTGGGACAAGTTGTGCAAGCCTAAAAAAGTTGGAGGTCTCGGTTTGAGGTACCCTTAGCTCTTAGGGAAAACCCTTGGAGCCAAAACATGGTGGATATTGATTGAAAACCCAAACTCCCCCTTGGGCATCATTTGGAAAGCGAAATATGTTCCTACCCACTCAAATGAGCATCTCATCAAGCTCAATGGGACCATCAAGGGCTCTGCCATTTGGAACCAGGTTTGGGACAACAGAACAGTCATACAAAATCATAGTTTTTGGGAGGTTGGCAATGGGGATAAAGCTCTCTTTTGGGAAGATGCCTGGAAACAAAGTCCATATCTAAACAAAGATCAATTTAGATAGATCTGGATAAACATGCAAAACAAGGGCAAGAACATGGTCAACCACTACTGTAAGCCTAGCAATGGTAGGGACAACTTGAGGGAATGGCTAGATGAAAAATATTGGGACCCCCCACCTAAACTTCTAACCCCTGTAGAGTTGAACTACACTGTTAATGAAAAAGAAATGTTGGCAGTAATTCATGCTATAAATAAATTTCGACATTACATCACAAGTTATGAAGTTTTCATACTTGAGGATCATTCTACCATAAGGTATTTGATTAATAAACCCATTACAAATGTAAGAATAACAAGATGGTTGTTATTGATGCAGGAATTCAACATTATTGTCCTAGATAGGCCTGGAAAGGAAAATCAAGTGGCAGATTTTCTATCTCGATTACATACATCTGGTGAGATTGTTCCTGTTTCAGATAACTTTCCTGATGAACATCTATTTGTAATATCAGTTATAACTCCATGGTATGCTAATATAGCTAATTATTTATTAAAAGGAAATCTACCTCCACATTTTATATCAAAAGAGAAAAGAAAAGTGATTAGAAAAAGTGCTAAATATACATGGCTTAATGGAGATGTTTTCTATACTGGTTCTGACCTTATTATAAGACGAGATGTAAGACAAAATGAAATATTACAAATTTTAAAAGATTTTCATGATGAACCTTGTGGTGGACATTTTGCAGATAAAAGGATGGCATACAAATTACTAAATCTAGGCTATTATTGGCCATCCATATTCAAAGATTCAAAAAGGTATGTTAAGAAATGTGATAGTTGTCAAAGGATAGGCATACCTGTACCATATGATGAAATTCCATTGAAGCCAAAAGTTCTTATAGAGCCATTTGAATAACGAGCTCCTAATTTTGTGGGTCCTATCAATCCACCATCTAATGGAAAGAAGGACATCTTGGTTTTTACTGGATATGTCACAAAATGGGTGGAGGAAAAGACAATGACAAAGACAACAAAAGATGCAGTAGTAACTTTCCTCTTTGAAGAAATATTTGTTAGATTTGGAGTACCCGTACAAATTGTAACAGATCAAGGAGCATAGTTCACTTCAAAGCTTGTCAGATATCTTACAGAAAAGTACAAAATCAAGCATAGAAATTCAACTCCATATCACTCACAAGCACATGGACAAGTTGATTCAACAAACAAAGTTCTTGAAAATATCATGGCAAAGACAGTAAAGATGCATAGGAAAGACTAGTAAGAAAACTTAAATGAAGCATTATGGGCCTACTGAATAACATGGAAAAACACTACTAGGTTCAACCCTTATCGACTTATGTATGGAAAAAAAGTTTTTCTACCTAGTCAATTTCATTAGTTTCATAACAAAATGTTTTGTTATCCTTCTCATCTCAAGCTTTGTTATGATTTTCATCAAGTTTCAATTTCAAGCATGGAAAACATTCGACATGGAAGAAATCTCTACTTCAAATTGCAACAGTTATTCAACTTCAACAGTCATTCAACTTCAGCATTCATTCAACTTCAAAAATCAAAGAAATATATGCAAAGGGACTGAAATTTTAATATAATTCCTTCCACTCATTCAACTTCAGTAGTCAAAGCAGTATATGCAGAGGGACCTAAAATTTTAATTCAATCAGAAGGGACCTAGCACAATTAAATTTGCAAAAGGGCTTGCAATTTAAATTCAAGGAACTTGTATAAAGAAATGACTTCATTGTTGGAAAGACCACTTCATCTCAAAGGAACCACTTAGCTACAAAAGAGCTTCTACAACTAAGGAAATTGATACAAAGTTTTGTAAGTTAAATTTTATTTTAATGCTTCTGATTTTGAAATAACACTTCTCAAATATAAAGACTAATTGACCTTGGTGCATGAAGAATAAAAATTTTCATTTTTCCATAAAATCCTCCATAAAAATTTCCACATATAAAAAAACCCTTTCTATTTTACCATTTTCCTTCACAAATTTTTACCCTTCAAAGACAAAAACAGAGCATCACTTTGAACATAATTCTAGTTGAAAAGGAAAGAAGATGTCTATGCTAGAGAAAGAAAGATAAATGTTGTAGATAAAAGACTTTTTCTCTACAAAAAGGAAACTAGATTTAGTGTAGCGACAGGACTTCAAGGGCATCTATAAGTCATGAAAAAAAGAATCCTTTGTTTTTAAAAAGAAGGAGCAACCATTTCATAAAAAATATAGGAGACAAATACTCTATTTAAAATGACCTTAAAAGTGTTCATTTCAAAACAGTGTTTTAAAGGAAAACATATGGAAAATTTCTCAGAAGATAGTATGTGAATCATCATCAAAAGTCAAGTCATAAGGTGAGGACAACCTCGATTCTTATTGCAGAGAGTCAAAGATTGAAAAAAGAAGCTAATATGTTGCCTTTATGATGAACAAACAAGCACTTATTTCATAAACTTATTTGACATCTGATGGAGTTTCATATAAAGTTGATAACAAATCATTACAGGGACATGGAAACCTTAGTATAATTGCTCACTAAGGTAACCATAAGGAAATCATATTTCAAACTTCCCAAATCAAATTGACCTGCATAAAAAGAAATCAATTATGACATGAGGTTACAACATTTCAAACAATAAGTGGCAGCATCATAGACAGAGTAGGCAACATTATTTCAACGGAACTTAGAGAAAAAAACTTCAAAAACAAAAAGAGTTTCAACAACAAATAGAATATACACTTTGCCCACTCAAAAACGAAGCTACAGGAAGTAGAAAGGAAGGTTCCAAGCTATAGGAAGTAGACAATAAAGGCTCAAAGCTACAGGAGGTGGAGGTAAGAAACGAAAATACCCAAGTTCAAATAAATTTTATAGTTGTTGAAGGATATAAAAACCATTGGAGGAGTTGGTTGTATAACATTTAAGGCATACATCCAAACTGAGACTTAACTCTGTTTCAAGGTGAGAACCCAAAATTTTAGCAGAAAATCACCAGATCAGATTGAGTCGAGTTTGAGTTTCTATGAGAAATTTCGTGAATCTAGTGATTGAACTGAATTAACGCATCAACAAAGGGTCATAAAAACCTTGTGGATTTGGGAATCAGCTGGCTGGCAGTGCATGTAGGTAATGACTTAAACTTAAACTCCAGATTGAATGAGCATGGTTAACACCTGACATGGGTGCATGGTTAACACCTGACATGGGTGCATTATGATAAATTGCGTAATGAAACCTGCCAGAGCCTCTTTCAACATAACAATTTTTCTTCTCAACATAGTGACAAGGGTGTAAAGCAAAGCGTTGATCAAAATGATTTCATGGTAATAAGTGGCTCAAGGGATTGAAGGAATTTGAGATAGTAGCAACATAAAAATTTCGTTCTTCTTCAAGACTCAGGAACACTGGATACTAGTAAGCGCATAATTTACCCTCCTCGAAAATAATTTCCTCAAACAAAATTTCGAGATCTGTAAACAGAGAATGCAACTAAAAATTTTTTTTTTTTTTTTTTTAATGAAATGATTTACGACAAAGGTTTTTCCATAAATCTATTTATCAGTAAAGAGAATTTTGAATAACACAGTGTTACAAAGAACTGGGAAAAAAACAGAGTCATCAAAACCCAAAAATGGAACGTTGATTTGAACCAATAGGGTTTCATCCTGAAAAATGGACAAAAGAAAGTGTGGAAGAGCTTCACTGGGCCAATTTACTTGAATTTCTGAGCAAGTTTAATGGTTACTGTTATCACTAAACAAATTTCAAAGAAAAGGAGATCAGAAATCTTCATCAAATTTAAGCGAGGCAGCTCCTCAATTAAGCAATGCATTTCCTTCTAGGTTGATTTATCTAAAGCGATTTCAAAGGAGAAAATATCCAAAGAAAGGGAGATATCATAAGAGATGAAACAGGACTTAGCCCTAGGGCTAAGGAAACATCATCACAGCTGCATAAAAGTGACAGAGGTAAGGCAGTCATCCCTCAACAGGAGGAATGTAGTTTTGAAGAGTTGAAGAGAAAGTTGAATTTGGCAAATCTTGAAATTGCCAAACGAAAAATAACCTCAAGGAAACATGTAACAAAAGAATCTCATTTCAATAAAATGGAGGCTCTATGGTCAGTTGTCATGCTCAGTACTTCATCTGCAATAAAGGAAATCCCATAGCAAGTAAGGCTAAATAACAATTTTGATAGATTGCCTTTTGAAGTGTACTTTAAAAGGATGGTGTCTATGTTTTCAGTTTTGAACAACCTCATGGTATATGGGAAAGTCATTTAAAAACAAAGGACAGATCAAGGAAGTCAAAGTTTTAGCCTTAAACTGTGTTTTTGAAATTACACTGCAGTTTCGTAGCGCACTACGAAACTGCTGTAGGTGCATATTATGAATTAGTGGACCAATTTTGTGAGACAAAGAGAAATCTTTTCAAATGGGAATCTCTGCAAAGGATCATTTCAAATGGGAATCTCTGCAAAGGATCATTTACAAAGTGTCAACATTCAGCAAGGGCAAACAAGTAGAAGAAGGACACCTTTGAACTCTAAGCTATATGTTATAAAGGTGATCACTATTTCATAACCTGTTTTTACCAGTCAACTTCTAGAAGAGGTTCTGAGCAGTTGAAAGCTCATCTCTGAAAAGTGAAAGAGGTTTTCATCCTTATGATACTTAAGTACAAAAACCTCCTTCCGTTTCCTCAAATACATCATGAGCTGGAAGAAATGAATGATCAAAAGTTGCGCTACGAAACTGCTGTAGGTGCAGTCTTTCACAAGTATATTTCTCTGTTTTACACCTGTTTTTCAAAGAAGCATTTTGGGCGATAGGAAAGGTTTTTCAAAAAACCAAAAGAGGTTTTTGTTCAGCACGGATTGTTTCACAAAAACCTCCTTCAGTTTGTCCAAATACATTTTTTATCAGAAGTTATGAGCTCTGTCCCAAGACCCATTTTTCAGCAAGAACAGAGGAAGGAACAGTCTCCTAGTTTCTAGGAACATCAAGGATTGAGTCTGGACAGCTGGAGAAGTATTTTCAAAAACCAAGATAGGTTTTTGTTCTAGACATCCTGGACTACAAAAACCTCCTTCAGTTTCGAAAAATGTGTCATGGTTGAGGAGACAAAGGCTCTGTTCCACATGCCATTTTCAGGGATCCTAAACCTAAAAACAGGGAAACATGTTCCCTAATTTCTAGGGTTTGTCTTCAGCAGTCAGATGACCACGTGGGAGGCTTCATCAAATTCGACTTATTGAGGTTGCAAGTTGTCAAATAATGCTTTAAATGCTTAGATAAGGTTGTTGTAATCATGGTAAGGAGTTACACTCCTTTGTATTAGGTCTCTAGGACTCCTAGTTAGGTGTCATTTTCATTTAATAGTTAGTTTTAAGTATCATTAGGTGTCATAGTATGATGAATTTGAATTCCCCTCATGCTTGAGGAGGAATCCAAGTTATGTAAAGAGCTCTATATATAGCTGAAGTATCAA
>APFE030575109.1:4143-17926 GCA_000404065.3 Pinus taeda
TTCCCCCCTGATCAGGTCTGAAGACCCTTGTGCCTTCTGCACTTCCCCCATCTTGTATAGGAAACCCTTGTTTCCTAGTGTTTGGATGTTCATTCTTTCCCATCACATATTGGAGTGAGTATTGGAAGGTGACCTACTAGTGGCTTGAGGCGGGACGGATCCAGAAGGAGGCTGAGCTTGGAGCCTGCAGAAGCGGATTCAGGTGATATTGCTCTTTTTCCATATTGTTTTATTTATCTAATAAAGAAACACGTCTTGTTCCCGAAACGCTTCCTTCTTTGTGTTAATGATATTTATAGGTGAAGTTCATACTTGAATAGATGTTTATAAGTTTGTAACTAACTCATCTTTCATATAACATAAAGATTCATTTTTTATGTAAAATCTTGTCCATTATACTGTTGTAGTGTGGAATTGTTGTTTTTACTAGGACAGGAGCGAAAGGGCGTGGAGAAGGGTTTTGCACCCTTAGTAACTACCAAACTTAGGGCTCGGGTATGCCCCTCTCACCCTAGAAGTAGTTATTTATAGCATAAACGGTTGGTTGTGTGTGTGTTTCTTAACTTAGATAATCTTCTGTCTGCTAAGGTTTCACCCAAGAACCTCAGGGGAGAATTTCCCGCAACAACCTCCCATCTGTATTCATGCCAAGTTGTCCATGTAGCTAAAGCTCCAGCCACACGGATAGTCCTTCTTCCATGTTGTTGTAGCTGAAATTTCCCATTTCAAAAGGTGCCGCTAGAAACCCTATTCCCATTTCCAGGCTATCTACCTAGAACTTCCTAGAACTCTCTAGAATTTCCTTAATCACCTACAAAAAGCTTCATTCACCATTCTTGAATCATTTCCTCCTCAAACATATCAAATACATGAGAATAATTTAGACAAAAACTTTGTGGCCAAGGTACATGTAGTTCATAAACGCATTGTTTCTTTAAAGAATTACCAAGAAGGCTTGTTGCTCTCTCTTACTAGTTGCAATAACATACATAGCCTATACATTCATATAAAATACCCAATAAATCATTAAACCATGGAATGGATTAATAGGAAGAGCAAATCATAAAATAGGAAATGTATTGTGCATATAACCAACGCTTAACTAAAATACAACCATGAAAAACCAATAATCAAATCATACATAAATTCAAATTTTTTCTTATTATTCTTAATGACAATCAATATATAATAACATATGCAAATTCCAACCAAGTCAGAGACTTCCATATACCACCCGACTGTAGATTGGGATGAACCAAATCTTTCTTTTAACCAATCACCCCCATGTGATATTCCAAGAAGGAATGTGCGATCTCATGGGATAAAAACAAAACAAAACCAAGCAGGGCATCCAGAGGCTAAACCACCTCAACCCTCAACCATAGTGATTTCACCTAAATTCGTGCAGAAATAACCAAACCAAAACAAGATTGGGTACCTTAGAATTTCCTCACCATACCCAAAGGAATTCTCCTATACCCATGCACTTGTCAAGGCCTTCCCAAAGAAAAGCATATCCACCCCCAACCCTTGGGATTTTCTTGATACCACCTCTCTTGGATCCCAAATCTTCTGGTAACCTAAATCTCCACCAAGAATAAATCCCATCACACCATGGCTATATAAGAAATGCAAAGGTAAGAATGAAACCACTATCAATCCAAGAAAATCCCAATCTAATGATAAAAAAAGAACATGTAAACAAAATTCATTCACCATGCATTAAAATGCAAACAAATAAATCACACATGAGACCTATTACCTAAAAACTCTTCCTATTGTAGATGCTCCTCTAATATTTTCCTTGCACTCCCTTGCTTTCCTTTGCTTTCCTCTACTTGCTTGCTTATGTCAAGTATTATCTCTCTCTCTCTCTCCTCTTGGAGTTCAATTCTTGAAACTGATCCAAATATGAGAAAAATATGTCAACTGTTTCTCAGATGCCTTGCTAACATTGATGTTTGGTGTCTCTTCCTTTTATTTTCCTCTTTTTTCCATTTTCCTTTATTTTCTCTCTCATTTCCTTTTGCATGCATATTCATGTCCATTCATCTTCCTTAACTCCTGTTTTCCTTTATTCTTTAAGTTAATTTCCATTTAATGCCTTTTTCCTTTGCTAATGATAATTCTAATTTCCATAACCATTAATCAACCACAGGTGATACCCACTTTAATGTTTGCCCTCCATTCAAATTGGAATACGTGTCCCAAGACCGTGATCTTATATTTTCCTTATAATTTCCTTTCAATTATATGGAAAATCAACCTAGGGTTGTTATAGTGTTGTTGTTGATATCACGCCGAATTCCAACTTCATTATGACATGTTCCAAGATTTTTCAAGAAGAACTAGCATGGAAACCCTCTCCCTCCCATAATGCATGATTTTGCTTCATTAATATTTTGCAAGAGGGAGCCATAAGAGTTTTTTTACAAGAAAAAATGTATGGGTGTTAGAATATGCATTGAATGTGGTTATTTGGCATTCTTCCGTAGGAACTTTCCTATTGATCCGAACCAGTTCAGGGTGTCATGTGTCATGGTTACATGGAAGCAAGATGAGTATGTCTAGGGTATTTTTTAAGGATTCAAATATTATGCCCATATATAGTATTATAGGCGACTACTCTATTTTGAAAATTAATACATACAGAATGTGGGAGGGTATTTAATTAAAAAAACATGTAATTTACTATTAAAATTGGTAAAGTCTTTGTGAATATTATCCATTTAATCATATATATGTAACAAATGCGTGATTTTATAACCAAATGAGTGAGTATTTTTTTAGAAAATGTCCAAAATATAGCTAATTAACAAAATTTCACCCCTAAAATTTTCCCTAAGTATGTCGTGGTAAATAAACCATTTTCTTCAACTATGGCACCTAGGAGGATCAACAATGTTGAAGATGAGATCCCTATTTCAAAATTCATATGGAAGTTCCGTAACCATATCTATAAATATGTCAAACACTTGCACAAGTCTCAGTGATAAGCTTCTAAAGTTAAGCATTCTTGCAAGGTATTCCAACCAGGCACAATCTTATCACTATTAGAATTTGAGAAGAATTACACATTTTCTCCTCAAGAAAAGATAAAAATTGAGTACTATCACTCAGGCCAAGTGTCCATATTCGTACATGTTCTATACATAAATGCACAATTACATGTTGATGGCATAAATCAAACTAACGAGTCACATGATGTGATTAAGGAGTATCACTTGTACATCCACAATGATCGTTAGCATGACAGATTTTTCATGCAACATCGCTTTGGCCTGACTTATGAATCATTAAAAAATAATGACATATCATTAAAACATCATTGGATTTGGTCAAAAGGTTGTGCATGGTAGTTCAAGTCAGCACACAATTTTTATTGGTTGAGTCGACTACACAAGGAGACAAATATTCAACTTGGATTTTTTTTGGAATGGTACATAGAAAGGGTGAGCATGATGGTGAAAGTTCTTCTGTGAAACAAGCACTTAGGAGGTATCAAATGAGTCATGAAGCAGATCAACTCAAATCATCAGCAGAGGTGGTCAACTGGTGAAAACCAGATTTAGGACATGAAGGTAATGAACAAATCATGTGTGTGTATAGGTTCTTCAGGAATGTTGAACTTGGCAATGTGATTAGGAACATTCCTTGGCATTGTAATAATATAGAAGGCGCAATGGAATTGCACTTAGTGCAAAGTAAATACATGGGGGGATATTGTCCACCGAGACAAGACAAATCACATGTTTTTGTGAGCTTTTCATTGGTGCAGATGGATGTCGACTTCATCAATGTGAAACACACAGGTACATGAAAGGATGGAAGTATGTCCCTCTTGATCCAAAGGGACCTCATCCAATTTCATTGTGGCAAGAGATGGACATTGAAGGGCTATCATGTCACTTGATCATGATCAAGTCTCTGATGTTGTAAGGGAAGTCATGTGGCATCCAACATTAATAGTTCCATTTATAAATTGAAATCTCCAAGGTAAAACTAATATAAATTTTGTATTTTGGTTATAGGCAACTTATTTATTGTTAATGGCCCCTTAGGAAATGAAGAGAACATGTCCTATTATTTGATGTAATGCACATAGGTAAAAATCATGTTGGCGGGACCATATGAAGATTGATAGCCTACATACCAAATTGATGACATGGTTATGATGGGTCATTTCTTTGAAAAGTTAAAAAAGCAGTGTGGTTGCATTATTTATAGAGATTTTATTCCCGAATATATATCTTTTCCAATATCATCATTTAGTCATATAATCTTGGATCAGTCTCACATAAACCAAAGTGAAGGAAGGTGAACCAAGAAGATAGAAAATGACATAATTGGACCATAAATATATTATGGAGACTTGCATTCCTATCACCCATTAGCCAAACAAGTATATGATGCAAATGCAAAGCTCTGAATTGGATTCTATAGAAGTCAATTGTAATATAATCTAGAAGAAGAGATCAATATATGAATTTTGTAATTTAGAAATGTGACAATTGAATAATTTTGTAATAATAAATTTGAATAAAATCCATAGAGAAAATTTTCCCTCTGATATTATGTATTAGGAACAAAATCGTAGAGAAATAAAATCAAAATGAATGTGGAATTGAAGCACATAATGAATCCATGTATAAATTGGACACCTTTTTATATCACCGTTTTGGATCACCTTTCTAGAGTTCAAATAATCATTATAATGTTACACACTACTAAAAATAAAAAGTATATATAACAACATATTGATGAATTTAATTCTAATATGTAACATATTCATTATTCTTGGCTGGATAGTGCATTGTGCCTTCCTCATCGCCCATCTTAGTTGATTTCATTGTCATGTCTCCCGGTGACATAACTATGTTTGGTTTGAAAATTATGCATCAAGTAGTCATTGTTGCCACATGTTTGACATGCATATAAGAATAATGTTTGACCAATGGATTTGTTTCCTAGTGAAGGATTCTAATCTCTTAATCCCATAATCACTTATTGTGGTATGATGAATAGTAGATGAAATTGTAAATGACAAAACATTGAATTTTATATGTATTCATAATTCATTGAGTTAAATGATTGTCTATAAACTTTGTAAATTAAGTTGTAGAAAGGAGTTTTATGAGGAGAGATCCATCCACCCATAACCCTATTTGTTGCAATGAATTTTTATTACAAATTATTGAATAAAAACAATTTTTTTATTTTTTATTTTGTTAATTAATAAATTTGAGGAAAAAGCTTATAAAGATTGATTTTTTATTCATAGTCATGGAGATGGACTTTGATATTAGACATATTTGTGCTTAATATTTGTTGGGGAGTGGGTAGAGAACTATTAAATTTTGAGAATCACATGTCAATGTGGAAAGATTTATTGAATTCCTCAATTATCTATTCTAGTATTTGGAATTCCATCCCAATTTTAATTTGTGCAATGATATGCCAAATGTATTAAACACATGTAAGTATATAAAAATACATATACTTTCAAATATGTACATTCAAGTGAATTTGGAATATCTACTTTAAACATATACATTTCTTAATGAAATATCTATAACTTATTTTTTTTAATGTTTAAATTCATTCGTCTTATTTAAATCCATTTATAATATCATTTCAATTCATTTGTATTATAATTAATCCATTTTAGTTCATTTTTAGTATCAAAGTGACTTGCATCATGGTAAGCTTGTACTTATTTTCTTAGTCCATGAAACTAGAAATCAAGATAAATCTTTTGTAAAATTTTACGTCTTGAATATTGTAGATTCCATATTTATATCTTTATGGTGACTAAATGATTTTACTTCTTGAATATTGTAAATTCCATACTCATGGCTTGATGACGAGACCTACATAATGCTTTCTTTATACCAAGGAGTTTTTACTTGATTATATATGGATTTGTTATAACATTTTATTTTTCAATACCATGGAGAGATAATTTCAGTCTAGAATATAGTTTAAAAATATTCACAAAATATGGATGATAAAAGGTATTAAATACAAAGTAAAATTATATTTTAAATTATGAATATGAATCTTGAATTAATGAAATTTAAATTATCATCTTATCTTTTAAAATAAGAGTTATATTATAAAAATTTATTTAAACTGGCAAAATAATTAACATCCATAAGATTCCATAAACTAAAATTTAAAGAACATTCATAAACAATAATTATTAAACATCCACAAAATTCAATAATGAATGTATCCATAAATTGTCCGTATGAAAATATACACAAAGTACATTACATGAACATCCATAAATTGAAATAATGAGCATCCATAAACTCAAATAATGTTGATATATCCATAAACTGTCAAGATGAAAATATGCAAAGTATAGTACACATGTGAATGGGCTCTATGAAATTGTTCTAAAAATATAAAAAGTGTGTGGTCTAAGTACCATTACCCCTATGTGACTATTGGTCAAACATCGCATCCAGATCTCGATACTAAAGTATAAAAAATTAAATTCAAATTAATTATCATTATTTAGAAAATAAACAATATATAAATAGATTAATTTTCCATGTTTAATTACATATGAATCAAGTAACGCGACTTGAGTCTAAATGAAAGGTAGATGGGATGGGGGTCTGATCAGGGTGAGTTCAATCTTTTTGTGCCTATGGCTAAAAAATTGTCACTTGCATTAATGGACCCACATTGTGAACACCTTCATACCCAACATCCCACTCATACAGCACATAATTGTGGCCTCGACACAAATCTACATCTGAACCTGTGTACATAATGGAAAAGAGAAATTATAAGTAGTCTACAAATTAATGAGCATGCATGTAACTTAAAAAAGAAAAAGTTGAAATCTTAGGAAACAATTTTTTTACCTCAAGTGTGGGTCTAGGAGGATCTACATAGGGACAATCCATGTGAGTGACATGAGGTGGAGGTGGAGGTGTGAGAGACTACATGGAAACATGCATTGATAGAGGCTACTGTAGATGATCAATTGTCATCTTAGATGACCTCATAAGCTCATTCATATAGCCTTGTCTCTACATGTTATCATGAACTTATTAATATAAAAAATGTATAATTTCACTGTAAGAGTGAAGATTTTCATATATATGTACCTATCTTGTGTCACTCTACTCGTACACCCTCCAAGTCTCATGGATATCATCACAACACATACATGCATATGTAAGAACCTGTTCAGGGGGCAAAAGCTACACTATTGGATTATAAACTAGTGGAACTAGTCGGTCAAGAGGAAATGGGGTGGTGGCCTCCTCATATCTCCATGCAATGTGACTTGCACGCCAACCAATGTGGTATTCATGCTCTCTACAATGGTACTGCTGGTCTCAATGCCAAGTTGTGACGACTTCTATAACTTAATTAGCAATACCATGCACTGAGATGGTAGTGGTGCCAATCTTAGATGTGGTGGTACATGCAAAAGGTCCCTACGAACCCCATGATGATCATAGTTATATCACCTATAAGATCCATAAAAAAATTATCTAGTACTGGAATAATATTTCCTCATATGCAACAAGAACTTCAGATATAAATGATGGGAAATGTAAAGGGGGACCTAGTCATGGTGGGATAAATGGCCCTAAGCTCTAATGAATTGATTATAAACAAAAGGAAACACATTAACCTTCCTAAAATTTTTGAATGGAATCAGACCATGATGTATAACATGGCCCAAAGTAGGGGTGATTTTAGGGGCAAATATTCGCCCTTTGGGGGAATTAAGGGGTTTTAAATTTTTAGTGGACGAATATTTTGTATCATAGTACATTTTTACAAATCACCTGAAATAGCCCACCTTATTTTAAGGGAGAGGGTAAAAAAGGTAAATTTAGCCCTTGAAATTAGGAGTTACAACCTTCCATTCGCCCATTTTCAAGAATAGGTTTTATTTAAGTGAATCCTATGGGCCAAAGGCCCCAATACCATATTTATAAAAGAGGTATGGTAAATTAATAAAAATATAAATAAATGATGTATGGTAAATAAATAAACCTCTTTTTATATTTAGTCCATAACCCTCGTTCTATTTATGAAGGCTCAAGAAAGAGGTTTTATTTAAGTGAATCCTATGGGCCAAATACCATATTTGTAAAAGAGGTATGGTAAATTAATAAAAATATAAATAAGCAAGAGGTATGGTAAACAAATAAAACATTTTTTTATATTTACTCCATAAGTCACCTTGTATTTATGAATGGTATGGTAAGTTAATAAAAATATAAATAAACTAGAGGTATGGTAAACAAATAAAACATTTTTTTATTTTTTTTTATTTTTTTTTTTTTCTCGGTAAAAGACTGTCTAACTAATTATATTATAATACAAAGGATTTTTACATCTGATATGCATGCTGAGCATGGAATAGCCCTTTACAGGTTCTGAGTTTACAAAAAACCAGCTGTCTGAGGTTTCCACACAGAGGCGGCAGCAGCTGGTTACACATGACCTTGTCCAAAATTGACATGTAGTTACTAGACTAACAGAAACAGAAGCACCGGGGTGCTGAACGATGCTGACTTGACACTGGAATGCCCACGCAGGGGCGACTGACCCAGACTGACTGTAAGAAGAGGTGACCAGACCTAAATTCTGCATAATCGATTTACAAAAAAGGATTACCCGGCCAAGCTTCATTTCTGGGGAGACACAGAAGGCGGTTGAAGGCTTGCAAGCTGCTGCTCAGCTTCCTCACAGGGACCCTGTTCTTCCACAATTCGCGCCCATCCGTGTCCTTCCTCCACGCCTTCCCATCTCGCCTTCCACGATTCCTCCATGAATCCCTGTGGAGCTGGGCCCAGGGAGGGTTTGTACACGTCCATGGGCGCCTTCCCTTTGCCGCCTGCTCCCTGCTCAGCTTGTGCTTCTGACGCCACCTCTGCTCCGCCACTGCCTGACGCCACCTCTGCTCCACCACTGCCTGGAGGCACCCCCGCGCCAACTTCATCTTCTGCCACCTGGGTGAACATAATTGTGATGTGGGCATTGATGCCCTGGTGCCCATCCGGACTGCCCAGGGAGAAGACAACTGAGCCGAATGCAGGGAGCCTTGCTTCTCCCTCCCCCACGCTACCGACCTCCACGAGCTGTTGAGCAGGCAGCGGAGTTGCAGTTGCCCTTCTGTGGCAATTGCAGCAGCAACAGTGATGAATTCCCGCCCCTGCTGAACGACTGGAGGAGGCTCCTCTTCCACGACCCCTGCGACATGGCTGCCTCTCCCTTGTTCTGGCCATGGAGCCTCCCTCTTCCAAAACTGTCGAACACTGAAGGTCAGGTCCACCGTGAGCTGCGAGCGAGATCGTAGGCCGTTGAGCCACCAGAAATGGAGCGGCGGGAAGGTTATGCCTTTTCGGCCATTGGCAGCGCTCTGAGGGCCTTTGCCCTCTGCAATTCTCGCAGACCACCCTTGAATCTCAGAGGTCTGAGCTTTGGCAATACGAATTTCCCATTCTCTGTTGCAGAGAAGGCCCAGACCGGGAATGTCGTGACTGAATGGCATCCTGCCGTGAGAATGTCGATGAACTACTCCGCCATGAACCTGCATTGAATTCACTGTACTATCTACCCACCCTCCTGCTCGGCAATGAATGCCAGGAATGACCGCTGCAACGTTTAAAACCTCGACGGCGCCTGGTTTGCCGAGGTGTCACGGGCGCGCGGCGACACCTGTGCTCCGTCCTGCTGGGATGATCCACCACCCGCATCCGGGGATCCTGCATCAGAGTGAATGAGCCTTTTACATTCCTGAGCCTTCTGAGAATTAGGGATTATGTCCAGCTTCCCTGTTATGAGGTTCAGGGAGCATTCCACCCCCAAGTTGGCGAGAAGGTCAGCAGTCTTATTACCTTCCTGCTTTGTGTGAAGAAAAGAGAGAGCTTTGTTTTGAAGAAGCTCTTTTTCAATATCGTTCAATCTTGCTTCCAGTCTCCAACTGTGAGCCACTTTCCTGGTTTGGGAACCATTTTGAATCCTTTTTGCCATATTGATGATGATCTGGGAGTCTCCTTCAATCAGCAAAGGCTTGAGATTTAATTCCTTTGCAATTGAAAGACCTTGCCAGAGGCCTTCCAGTTCGGCTGAGTTATTGGTGTCCCACCCTAGGCTTCCATAGTAAAGTTGCTTGAGATTGCCTTTGGAATCTCGAATAATACCCCCAAACCCTGCTTGACCTGGGTTGCCCTTGGAGGCCCCATCAAAGTTGAGTTTGTATGAGTTATTGGGCGGAGGAGTCCATTTTCCATTGTCTTTGATGTTTCTGTTGATTTTCTGAGTTGTTGCGGCTTCCTCATGAATTTGTAACTCCCAATTGTCAAGAATGTTTTTCTCATTGTCAGCACTGGGGTAATCCTCTTTTGCCCAATGTTGCAGTAGCATAGTTTCCCTGAGATTGCTTTTTATTCGGTTCCATATTGCTTCTGTTGTGGAGTTCTGATTTTTGAAGATGCGACGATTTCTTTCTTTCCATATGTTCCAAAGGGTTATTCCGGGGATAATGTTCCAGAGGCGATTGAGAATCATGCATTTATAAGGGTTGTTGGGCCATTGTCTAATGGTATCAATGATATCATTATTTACTGTGCATCTTCTTTGGCCTCTGAAGCTTATCTTGTCCCATATTTGGATGGCCAGAGGGCATGAGTTTAGAAGATGTTGCTGGGTTTCCTCATGAAGAGAGCAATTGTGACAGATTGAGGGCCGTTGAAAATTTCGTTTCCTCAAATTGTCCCATGTGAGAATTTTCTGGTGACCCACCATCCAGAGAAAGTGGGTTATTTTGGGCCAAGTTTTAAAACTCCAGATTCACCCCCAAAGAGGATCCGGCTTTATGGGGAAATCACCAATCAGAAAAGATGCCTCTGTGGTTGAATAGGACCCTTTCGGAGTGTAGCCCCATCTGAGAATATCCATTCCTTCCTGTGCTCGGATGCTTCTTTTCTTTAGTTCGTTCTCCAATTCCTCTTTGCGAACAATATTGGCATTGTGCGCTGTTTGATTTATTGATGACCATTGTCTGAATCCGTTCACTGTTTCCTGATTCCAAAATTGATTGACGGCTGCTAGTTGCTGTTCCTGCCCGAGCTGATTAAGGTCTAGCGATAGAGAGCTGGCAAGACTTGGCAATTGATTCCAGGCATCACTCCAAAAGCGAGCCGAGTGCCCATCCCTTATTTCCCAGAAGCTATGTTTCTGGATTAACTGATAGTGCTGCTTTGCTGCGTTCCATATGAGCGATCCGCTGTCCATTGGTTTAAGTCTTATGAGTTCTTCCTGGGTTCTGTTATCAGCATATTTGGCTTTCCAGATTTTGGACCATGGTTTGTCCGGGTTCGTTATCCATTGCCACCAAATCTTAGCATTCATTATGCTATTACTGATCTCAGGGTCCCTTAGGCCTAAGCCTCCTTGTATTTTGGGCTTGCATATGTTGTCCCATTTTACCAAGGCCCATTTGCGTTTTGTCTCTGTGCTTCCCCATAGGAAATCTCGCTGCAGATTTCTTAGTCTTTTTAGAACCCATTTAGGAGCGGCTAGGATAGAAAAGAGGTAGAGGGGCATGGCTTGTAAGACAGACTTTATCAGAACCGCTCGACTGGCCATATTAAGAGATCGGAGGGTCCATAGAGAGAGTTTTGATTCAATTTTTTCAAGCATGGTCCTCCAGGCCGGCTGTTTGATTGCAGAGGCTGAGAGAGGAGCTCCTAGGTATGTGGAGGGGAGGGAGGCGGAGCAGAAGCCGAGAATGTGGGTGATCGCATTTTTGACTACAGGAGGGGTGTGAAAAAAGAAGATATGAGATTTGGAGCAATTGACTTGGGTGCCAGAGGCATCTGAGAAGTCTCTGAGAAGGGATTTCAGATGATGGGCTTCTTGGACCGAAGGATAGCCATAGAGCATGGTGTCATCCACAAATTGTTGATGGGAGGAGGCGGGTGAGAGGTGGATGGATATACCTCTGAGCTGCTGAGAGTTGAGGGCCTGTTTAATGTGCCTACCTAGACCTTCAGCCATGAGAACAAAGAGAAAAGGGGATAGGGGATCACCCTGCCTGATACCTCGCGAGGGCTTGAAAGGGCATGAAGGGAAACCATTGACCAGGATCGAGAAGTGGGATGAGGTAATAAGGCTCATAATCCAGCGAACCCACGAGTAACAGAATCCAAAAGCAGTCAACATGTGGTGAATGTAAGACCAGCTGAGTTTATCAAATGCTTTGGATAAATCGAGCTTGAGTAACATACCTGCCTGCCTAGAGAGCTTGAGCGAGTGAATGATTTCATTTGAGAGGATGATGCCGTCCAGTATTTGTCTGCCTTCAACGTAGCCCGACTGTTCCGGCGAGATGAGCATCGGAAGTAGGGGTTTTAGTCGATTTGCTATCACTTTGGATATGACTTTGTATATTACATTGCACAGGGCGATGGGCCTGAACTTGTCAGGGGTCATGGAGTTCTCTTCTTTGGGAATGAGAGCAATGAATGTAGAGTTGAGGGAGGGGAGAATCCATCTCAATTCTCTAGATTCCTCGACAATTTCCCATACTTCCATTTTGATCATATCCCAGAAAGTGTGAAAAAAGGTAGTGGTGAAGCCATCCGGGCCTGGTGCCTTGCCCTCCTTCATCTGAGCCATTGCCTCATCGACCTCCTGGGGCTCAATTGGACGCATGAGGAGCTCATTATGCTCATCTGTTACGAGCTTGGGAATGTTGCTAGTAATTTTCCGGATCTCCCTTTGTCTGTCCTCCTTCGTTTCCCTATGAACTTGTTGAAAGTGATTAAGGAGGGTCTGTTCTATCTCTTTGTGCTCTTCTACTTTTGCCCCTTGCTGATTCTGGAGAAAGGGTATGTTGTTGTGCATTCTTCTCTGGACTGCTGTATTGTGGAAGAACTTAGTATTGCGCTCTCCTTCTCGTAACCATCTGACCCTCGATTTCTGTTGCCAGTATATCTCCTCTTGTTTCCTTCGTTCCTCCAATCGATCTGATATGAGCCTTTCCCTGTCCAGAGTTGCGTCCGTGTGCCCTTCATTGATTATGTTCTGATGAAGTTCCTTCAGCTCCTTGAGTAATTTCTGCTGCTCCTCGAATATATTCCCAAAAGTCTCCCTGTTCCAGCGCTTTAATTGATTTTTAAGGAACCATAGGCGTTGCTGGAACCTGAACATTTTTGTGCCCTTCGGCGGAATGAAGGAGTCCCAGGTTGATTTGACGAAGTTTTTGAATGCAGGATGGGAAAGCCAGAATGCTTCGAAGCGGAACGGGCGTCTGGTATGATTCCCAGGTCTTTGCCATTGCAAAGCTATTGGCCAGTGATCGGATCTAGAGTGAGCAAGAATTTCTGCTGAGAAGTCCCCCCCAAGGTGGATCGCATTGTCTGAAATCAGAAATCTATCAAGTTTTGAGGAGATTTGATGATTTCCTCTACGGCGATTACTCCAGGTGTAGGTGCTGTTGTAGAATGGAAGATCAATGAGAGAGGCTGATTGAATGAAGTCCTTGAATTGATGAGCTTCTGGTTCCAGTCTTGATCTTCCTCCTGATTTCTCCTCAGTTTTGGTTGTCATGTTGAAATCTCCACCTACAATCCAAAGGGGATGTTGCCTGTTCCTGTTTAGAACCTCTATGGATTGAAGGAGCTCGATTTTTTTCCTGGGATCCTGTGGAAAATAGACATTGGAGAGGTTGCCATGAACATTGGTTCCTATTATATGAAAGGTTGCCTGAATAAAAAAGTGGGAGGCATGAAAATTT